>PVLA01005381.1:116991-148383 GCA_004027455.1 Hydrochoerus hydrochaeris
ACTCTGCAGTTGATGGGCATCTTGGTTGTTTCCAGGATTTAGCTATCACAAATTGTGCAGCTATGAACATGGGTGCACATATATCACTGTGATATGAACTTTTCAGTTCTTTGGGGAAAATACCCAGGAGGGGGATAGCTGGATTGAATGGGGCTTCCAATCCTAGTCTTCTGAGAATTCTCCATATGGATTTCCATAACGGTTGCACCAGTCTACATTCCCACCAACAGTGGAGCAGTGTTCCTTTTTCCCCACAGCCTCGTCAACATTTGTTATCAGTTGATTTCTTGATGGCAGCTATTCTTTCCGGAGTAAGGTGGAATCTCAGTGCTGTTTTAATTTGCATTTCTCGAGTGACCAGTGATGGCGAACATTTCTTCATGTATTTATTTGCATTTGTATATCTTTCTCTGAGAACTATGTGTTCATCTCAGATGCCCATTTTTGGAGAGGGTCTTTGAATCTGGGGTCTTGATGCTTTTCAATTCTTTATATATTCTGGACACAAGTCCTTTGTCTAAGGGGTTGCTGGTTAAAATTCTTTCCCACTCTGTTGGTTTTCTTTTCGCTCTGTTTGTGATTTCATTTGAAGTGCAGAAACTTTTCAATAATGTGAGATCCCATTTGTTGATTCTTTGAAGTGTTTCCCTTGCAGTTTGTGTTTTGTTCATGAATTATCTGCCTACCCCTATGTCTCCAAGACTTCTACCTACCTTGTCTTCCAGTAGATTTAGTGTTTCTGTTTTAATATTGAGGTTTTTGATCTATTTAGACTTTAGTTTTGTGCATGGTGATATGCATGGATCTAGTTTCAGTCTTCACCATGTAGAGAGCCAATTTTTCCAACAGCATTTATTAAAGAGACCATCCTTCTTCCAGTTGACATATTTATCCCCTTTGTCAAATCTCAGGTGGCTGAGTGTCTTTGAAGTTGTGCTTGAATCTTCTAATCTGTTCCATTGATCCTCAGGTCTATTTCTTTGCCAGTACCAAGCCGATTTTATCACTGTGTCTTTATAGAACTGTTTCAAGTCAGGAACTGAGATGTCTCCTGCCTTGCTTTTGTTGCCTAGAATTGCCTTTGCTATTCTAGGTTTTTTCTGTTTCCAAATGAATTTTAATAGTGTTTTCTCTAGGTCTGTGAGGTATTGTCAATGGTATTTTGATTGAGATTGTGTTAAATCTATATAACAGTTTTGGGAGTATAGCCATTTTCACAATGTTGGTTCTTCCTAACCAAGAGCAAGGAATGTCCTTCCATTTTCTAATATCCTCTTCAATCTCCTTTTTCAGCATAGTATAATTTTCAGCATATAGGTCTTTTACATTTTTAGTTAGGTTGATTCCTAAGTATTTCAGTTTTTTTACATGTTATTGTATAGGGTGATATTTCCATAATTTCTCTCTCAGTGAGTTCTTTGTGTACAGGAATGCTATTGACTTTTGAGCATTGACTATGTATCCAGCTACACTGCTGAACTTGTTTATTACCTCTAGAAGTCTTTTAATGGAGTTTTTTGGGTCTTCTATATAGAGTATCATGTCATCTGCAAATAGTAATAATTTAACTTCTTCCTTTCCTATCTTTACTCCTTTTATTTCTCTCTCTTGTCTGATTGCCCTGGCTAGTATTTCCAGAACAGGAGTGGTGATAGTGGACATCCTTGTCTTGTTCCTGATTTTAAAGTGGAAGCTTTCAGTTTTTGTCCATTTAGTATAATGTTGGCTGTTGGTTTTTCATAGATGGCCTTTGTAAGGTTGAGGTAGACGCCGTGTATTCCGAGTTTCTGAATGGTTTTTATCATGAGCATGTGTTGGACTTTGTCGAAAGCTTTTTCTGCATCTACTGAGATGACCATGTGGTTTTTGTTTTTGGCTCTGTTGATGTGGTGTATTACATATATTGATTTGCGTATGTTAAGCCATCCTTGCATTCTTGGAATGAACCTCACTTGGTCATGATATATAATCTTGATGATTTGCTGCATTCTATTTGCCAGTATTTTGTTGAGAATCTTTGCATAAATGTTCATTAGTGAGACTGGCCTAATAGTTCTCTTTTTTGGTTGGATCTTTCTCTGGTTTTGATATCAGAGTAATACTTGCCTCCAGGAATGATTTAGGGAGGATTGCTTTTTCTCAATTTCATTGAAGAGTTTAAGGAGTACTGGCATCAAATCTTCTCTAAATTTCTTGTAGATTTCAGCTGTGAATTCATCAGGACCTGGGGTTTTCTTTGTTGGTAAGTTTTTAATTACATTTTCAATTTCAATAGCTGATATTGGGTTGTTCAAAATTTCTATATCTTCTTGGTTGAGCTTTGGTAGTTCATATGTTTCTAGAAATCTCTCCATTTCCTCTGTGTTTTTCACTCTATGTGAGTTGAGATTTTCAAAGTAGGTATTCATGATCTTTTGAATTTCCATGGGATCTGTAGTAATTTCCCCCTTTTTAGCTCTTATTGCATGAATTTGGGTTTTTTTTTTCTTTCTCTTGATAAGGTTAGCTAGTGGTTTGTCAATTTTGTTGATTCTCTCAAAAAACCAGCTTTTTGATTCATTAATTCTTTGTATTGTTTTTTTTTAATTTCAATTGCATTGATTTCTGCTCTCATCTTTACAATTTCCTCACTTCTATGAGCTTTGGGTTTAGCTTGCTCTTCTTTTTGTAGAAGTTTGAGATGGAGCATTAGGTTGTTTATTTGTGCTCATTCTGTTTTCTTGATATGACAATTTATTGCTATATATTTCCCTCTTAAGACTGCTTTCATTGCACCCCACAGATTACAGTATGTTTTTTCTATATTTTCATTGAATTGTAGGTATTGTTTTATTTCTTCTTTAATTTCATCTGTAGCCCACTGGTTGTTCAAAAGGCTGTTATTTTATTTCCATGTATTTATGCAGGTTTTACAATTTCTTTTGCCATTAATTTCCAATTTCAGTGTACTATGGTCAGATATTATGCATGCTATGATTTCAATACCTTTGCATTTAATTAAGAATGTTTTATGGGATAATATATGGTCTATTTTGGAGAATGTCCCATGTGCAGCTGAGAAGAATGTGTATTCTGATGTGGTTGGGTGGAACATTCTGTAAACATCTACTAAGTCCAATTGCTCACAGGATTCAGTTCTGTTATTTCTTTGCTGACTTTTTGTCTAGTTGATTTATCTTTTTGTGACAATGGGCTGTTAAGATTTCCTGTTATAATTGTCTTCTTGTGTACTTGTTTTTTCCTGTCCATTAGTATCTGTACTATATAGTTGGGTGCTTCTGTATTTGGCACCTATATATTTATAATTGTTAGTTCTTCCTCTTGAATTTTTCCACTATCAATTATGTAGTTACCTTCTTTATCTCTTTTAATCATTTTAGGTTTGAAGTTCACATTGTCTGCCAATAGAATAGCTACCCCTGCTTTTTTTTCTGGGTTCCTGTTGCATGGAATACTGTTTTCCATCCTTTGACTTTTAATCTATGAGTTTCCTTTTGGTTCAGATGTGTTTCTTGTATACAGCATATTGTGGAATCCTATTTGATCCATTTTGTCGATCTATTTCTTTTTATAGGTGAATTGATTGGCTCACAATTTTAAACTGTGAAATACAGAATGAGTGTGAATGTTTATTCCCTGTAAGTTAAATGGTGGAATTAAATGGTGAAATATCCTAATATATCTAAAGAAGTAGCATTATAATTTAAATACTGTATAAATTCCAGTTATTATGGAAATTGAACATACTATTGATTGCACTAGATATTCAACTTTTTCCTTTTGCTAATTTAAATACTCTGCTTGTAGGGGCTGGGGATTTAGCTCAGAGGCACAAGTTCCTTCCCAGCAAGTGTGAGTTTGAGAGTTCAAATCTTCAGTACTAAAAAAAAATTAAAACAAAAGGAAAATAAACAACTTTTTGACTCTGCTTGCTTATGTGGTTTGATTTCCGTGAAATTCTCTCATAAATTTCATGTGCTTATATATTTGATTATTTGTTCACTACCCTTTCAAATCCACCTCATGCCATTAAATTAGTGTAACCTGATGCTGTATTCATGGTAATTTACAGTCACTATGATTCCCATCTTTTGATCTATGCCTTAAATGAAACAGCTCTTCAGAGATCATTGAAAAAAGGATTGTTCAAGATAAACTGTAAAAACTGGAACAATCCATTTTACAGCACACATGTATCATATGTGGATGAGACAGTTATATTAGCTTAAGATTTTGAAGTATTTTATGGAAACTCGTATGTGACTCACCCATTACTAATGTAAATAGAAATTTAGAAATTGACATGTAGAAAATTACCTGAGCGGTGAGGAAATGAGTCTAATTCATTTAAATGAATGCTGCTTTTGCACAGTGTTGAGACATGACGAGAGCCTTGCTTCTGCTTCTTTCTTCAGTGAGTAAAATGCAAACTGACATCTCGTGAGATGCCCAGGGCACACTGTGGCTGCAGCCCTGCTTCTGAAATACCCCTGAGCCTCTGAGTACTCCACAAGTATGCATGGGTCACACTTCTGGTGAGCTCTGCGGACACGGTGATACCAGCCTCCAAGGAGCCCATGTCCTGCAGTCTCTAACTGCTGAGTATTCGTGGGCATACCACTGAGACTAATTAAATTTCCAGTAGAGATTGTTTTGTTTATTTGTCTTGCCTTTTTGTTTGTTCTGGGACAGGATCTTGGTATGCAATTCAGGCTGGACTTGAGCTCACTTTGTAGCCTGGACTGGTCTCAAACTCACAATGATCCTCCTGCCTCAGCCTCCTGGGTACTTGAATTACAGGCCTGCTTCACCATGCCTGGCCCCAATAGAGTCTTAAGAAGTAGTTCATGTGTGTATCACTTACTAAACAGGAAGCATTCAGATATGCTTGGTACATCACTAGAGATTAAATGAATTTTCAAGTTCATAACCTATTGTAAAATTAATTTATTTACATTATAGTGAATCCCTAAAACATTTGGCCTTGAAGTCAGCATGCTGGGAATAGAAAAGGCATGTCCCTCTCTAGGTTGAAGTTTTCCTGAAAACCAATATATGACTTTACAAAATCGTCCATGACCCACAGAGGGCTAGAAAAATTAAAATTAGTGTGGGATAAATTCATTAACAGGACTTCAGTTCATGACTTTCAGTTATTCTTTAAGAAATTATATGCTGTTTTATACCACTATGGAATAGATGAAGAATATCAGCAGTTAAATGAATGTATGATGTAGCTCTCACCCCTTCTTAATCCTAACTGAATGCAAGGCAGTGTTTTTCTTATTGTTCATCGAGACACATTAACTGTCCTGGCTGGGTTTCTCCTTGGAAGCAGATGATGCCTCACAGTTTTCCCAGCCTCACAGACCACGGCTCCTCTCCTCTGTGATCACAAAGTGTCCTTGTCCTGTGTGGCTTTTGTGTTTATACAAGGAAAGATAATGTAGAACTAAGTTTCTGTAATGAATAACTTCTTCAGGAAGCTTAGGTGAGCACTGTATATATCACGTGTCTTGTCTGATCTTTCCTCAGTGTAACAGAATATGTATGGCCATTGCCTTATTTATCTATTTTTTCAATGCATTTTCTTAGCAAACAGTTCTGGAGGTCCAAGGCTTTGGTTGCTGATGAGTAGCTAATGGCAGAAATCATCATATGGCAGGGTGGTAGGAAGAGGGGAGGGGAGTATGGAGGATTATCCTGGTCCCAGCAGCTTGGTCTTTTGAAGCAATCTTCTCTTTCACTAAACCATTCATTGCTGTGAGAGAGCATATTAACCTTTTTTGAGGATTTTATTCCAAGATTCTTTTACCACTCACTGGGCTGCATTTTTGAAAGATTCTATCATCTCCTTCCACACTTACATTGGGGAACCTCCCTCCACGATAGAAACCTTTGCTTCACAGCATTTCATTAGCCCCAAGTGTGTTCATGATAGTAAAGATTCTATAATTTATCTTTTAACAGATTTAATTGAAGTATCAAGTATAGCATTTTATCCTTTAGGGTTAGACATTGATGTTCACACATTCAGATGGCTGGTTTTTCAGTTTTTTTTTTTAATTGGTACTGGGGATCGAACTCACAACCACACACCTGCAAGGCAGGTGCTTATGCCACTGAGCTAAATCCTCAGCCCCAGATGGCTGGTTTTTAACTTAGTGTTAGGGAAAATCTAAACTGAGGTTATTAAAATTAACTTATGAAATTGAATGAGAAACCAAAATGAAAGATAATGGAAAAGATAAGAGATCAATTCATAATCTTGATCATATAACCTTCAGTAGCATTTAAGTTTACCTAAAGCTTAAACATGAAACTTCAGACGTGTATTACTAGTGTTTCCCTATTGGTGGTAACAGATGCCCACAGGAACTCATCTTCTGTATGTCCCCGGATGTATTTAACAATGAGGGATTTGCTGATCCCCCATACACGTGGGCAGGTTCAGTTTGCAATAAGTGAAGAGATTCAATTAGCGTCATTGTAACTCCACAGCTAATGGAAACTTAAGTATTTGTGTACAATTCTTAAATTGCACTAGAGCTTGAAGAGGAATTTGGCATCAGACAAAAACCCATATAAATGGACATGTTTCTGCAAAATGGTCCTAAATTGCCTTTGTATAAATGTAAATAAAAGCATAATAAGAATTTTATCTCAAACCTTGATGACCACAGCCTACCAACTTATTTTAGAGACTATTACTGCCCAGAAACCCCAATTCTCTTGCTAAATTCACTTCAGATAACATGACTGTTTTGCACTCTCTGCTGGATGAACAGGGCAGAATGTGGTGACAGTCAATAACTTCCTCTGTAGTTGTACAAATACATCTGTTGTGGTAGGAACTCTGCTGGAAGAAATCAACACCCTCTCTACTTGGGCCAACAATGCAAATTTCTCCTGGATCATTGGGGGTGCAGTTTGCCTGGCTGATTCGTGTATGTTCTTGCTGAATGTGCCAGTCAATCAGTTATTACCTCCTCTTAAACTTTCTAATTGCCTGCTCTGTGTGCTGTGTCTCTCCAGAGTGTTGCATGCTCATATGCAGCCATTTGGTACATGTTAGGCTGCTCATTATGTTTAAAGTAGAGGTGAACATAAGAATATAAAGAGTCATCTGATGTAACATCATCAATTTCATACTGGGACCAGATCAGTAAATTATAATTATAATAGAAAGTGGCATCAAAGCTCAAGTATTTGGACAACCTTTTAAAAGACAAAAACTGCCTGTAATTAAGCTTGTCAACTTGAATGGATTGAGAGCCACCTGTGTGATTCATTAGGCTCAGTTCCATGTGTCTGGCTGGGTCATGGAGGTTTGCTCTTACAGTCTTTATATGGTCCCTGGTTCCTTCCTCTCTGGTGCCTCTTCCCTGTTATATTTCCTGACTTTGTCATGGTTTTTTGCTATGATGTTTCTCCAGTGGAGCTAGTCAAAATGAATGACTCTGCTAAAACCAGAACCAAATTAAACCTCTATTCTTTTAGGCTGTGGTCCCAGACATGGGACCGTACAGGAAACAGGGACCAAGAGTGGGCTTGTCACTACGCCATGCCTAGCCTTAAGGCTTAGAATTGGTTTGATGGAGGAGTTAGAAAGATTTAAAGATGCAGGCTGGAGAAGCCTTGTAATTCTGGAAGCAGAGCTTGAAGTTGATTCTGGTCAGAGTTTGGAGGATCAGAATGCTGATAAGAATGTGCACAGTAAAGACCAGTCATGGAAGGCTTCCACTGGGAATGAGGAGAGCATGGGAAGTAGACTAGGAGACCACTATGTGGCACAGTGTCATGTGTTTACAAACTTGCATTTCTGTTGAATGGCACTTGGCAGCAGTAGTCACTGTATACTGATAAGACCTTATATAGACACTCTTGAAAGTGGCCTTCGAAAACTGCTTTAGAGGGTGCAAGAACAGAGGTGTTAGGTTGTTGGAAACAAGGGACAGAATTCTGTGATTAATGGCAATGTGTCTTTTATTAGAATCTGCCTTTAAAAATTTGAGCACTCACATATTTCGATCATTGCTTTATATGGCATATTTTGTTCACCTATTCATGTATGGATGAAAGATTGGCTTCTTTTCAACTTTCAGCTACTATAAATAAAGTTGCTGTGAACACTACTTTACAGCTCTTTTTGTGTGTGTACATGTGCTGGTATTTCTCTTGTTCACTTGAAGTAGAATTCTTTGGCCACAGTATAACTCTACACTTAATCATGTGAGACAACGCCACACTTTCCTGAGTGGCCTGATCTTTTCATTACAATGAGGAGTCAAGGAAGGACCCTATTTCTGGATATCTTCCCTACCACTTGCTGTTACCTCCATAGAATCTGTGCATTCATGCGTGTGTGGAGGGTTGCTCATTCTGGCTATGAGTCATCCTTTCTGTATGAGAAATAATGTGAAACATCTTTTCAGCCACTTTTAAACATTAATAAATCTTCTTTGGAAAACATATACTTAGATCTTGGTCCACTTTTAACTGGATTCTTTGTCTTTTATCATTGAGTTATAAGAGATTCCATACATTCGAACTTTCAGTTCCTTGTCAAATGTGTATTTTGCCAAATCTTCTCCTATTATGTGGATTGTGTTTTCACTTTATTTTTAAATTTTTAGAATTTTAAGAATTGAAGTTAAATGTGCCTAAAATAAAATCTCCCGTGTTCATCATTTTAAAGCCTGCAATTCACTAGTGTTATCTACATTCACATTGGAAACTAATCTTCAGAACTCTTTTCATCTTACAAAACTGAAAGTCTGTACCCATACGGTTTGTCTCTAGATGTCTCCCTAAAGCCTTGCAGCATGGGGGTTGGGCTACTAAAGTTTGTGATTGGTTCATGGTCCAACACTGAGATTAAGGCTGTGAGTGTCACATTTTCCCAAGGTTGGGTAGCTTGTGTAAAATATGAAAGAAAGAAAGAGGCTTGCGTCTCTCTCCATTGTTGCTTTGCTGTCTTCTGCTGCCATGGAATGTGGCCTTTCTGCCATGTGTCAATGTACCTTGGAATCAACCAATGATGGACTGAAATCTTCTCTAACTATGAGCAAAATAAATCTTTCCTCACTTAACTAGGGGCACTGAGTGTTTGGTCTCAGTAATGATAAAAGTAACTGAGACATCTTTTGATAACTTTCCTTTCCTGGACTCCAGGATGCATAGCTATATTTACAGGCACCACGTTCACAAGAATGTCAATTAAAACTTTACTTTTGCTACATCTAGAGTTCAATTTGGGTCTAAACAAGTAAATTTATTTCCTCTGATTTTATGCCTGCATGGTCTGGCTTCTGGTAAATTTATTTCTCATGATTCTCATCACAGTTTTTGGTGGTCTGCACTGACTAGAGATTGTGTCTCCACACAGAAGTCATAGATCACCCAGAGTGTCACTCTAAAGACCACAAAACTGACACATGGGTAGATAAAACAGACACCTGTGGTGACCAGACAATATCATGCTATTTTTTCTTGAGTGAAATGGAATCTTGGTGATTAAAACTACTTCTATGTCTTTCACTATCCGATAAATTAAAATCCAAATGGGTCAAAGATCAAAATATCAAAACAGAAACATTACATTTACTGAAATAGAAAACTTGAAGACATATGGGTAAGCAGAACGAAACCCAAACTCCAAGGAAACTACTACAAAGAATTAACAATGGGGATCTCATCTTATTAAAATCTTTTGCATGAAAAAAGAAATCACTACCAGAGGGGAAAACCTACCAAGTGAGAAAAAGTTTTAACCAGTAACCCCTCAAAGGACTTATATTTAGAACATATGAATAATTCAAAAAATAAGACACCCCAAATTCAAAGACCCAATCCAAAAATGGGTATCTGGGAAAATGCACACTCCTCACATGAAGAAATATAAATGGCAAATAAATATATGAAAAAATGTTCAATGTCATTAGTCATTCAAGAGATGCAAATTAAAAAGTGCACTTCAAAATTAACAATCCTTGGCAGGTGTTTTGTGGCAATAGTTTTGTAAGTAGCATAGAGAAAAAATATGGAGAAAGCTATAAATAGGGAGTTTGTTTTTATCTGACAGGATTTTCTATCATAAGGTTATTGTCTTTCCTTAAAAAAGAGAGGAATAGTGGAAAACTTGGAAGTTTAAAGTATGTTAAGAAAAAGATGATAGTGGACACAATTTATAGAAAGAATGTGAATGTTCAGCTATTTTGATCTTTCGATCTTTCTGGTTTGGTGGAGCCCAAGCTGGTCCTTCTAAAAACTCCTTGCTGCTCAAAATGATTTGGAGGCTAAAACTGTGACTCTCATCAGTCACTTCCTTCTTTGTCTTGTGATTTAGGCAAAGGGAAAAATTCTAATTTCTGAGATTAATTCTAAATATGAGCTTTTCTACACTATGGACATATAGATAACTTCATTGTGATGGTGGGTTGAATGCAATGTGTATTACTACTGTTCTTAGTCATTTTGAACTTTGGAAGTATTTACAACACCTCCATGGTGCCTTTCACACAAATTTGGAAAGAGATATTACTAATCTCCATGACTGAATTCAAGCCCAACTTTATAAGTTTCCAATGGAGTCTTACAACCTTACTTTAGATCATTTCAATGATATTACATGATGACTCTATCCTGAAAACCATTTCTCTAGCCTCAATCTTCCCATCTGCATTCTTATATTTATAAGAATAATCTTTTTAACAATTTCTTTCATGCCTAAGAGTATTCTGTAATGAGTTGCAGTGGACCCTCTATGCAGAAGCACTAATGGCCTTCCTATACCAAGCTTTCCATGTTCTCCCTCACCTTTGATCAAGTTAGGATATAAAACAAAAAATTGGGAAACATGAGTGGCTTCTGGCTTAAGGAATGATTGAAATGAATATAAAGATGAAAGAATAGTTGGAGCAACAGCACGTTTCCTGGAATGCATGGTTAAAGATTATATAGCACATCTGCAGGGCACAGCCAAGCAGAGTTCACATAAGTTATTAGATCTTTTTCCAGCTATTGTTTTTCTTATTCTCTGCTAAGCTTGCTTAACCTAGGTCAACATGTGTCATGAAGCAGACCACAAGTTTCCTTCTTTTTCTTCTGACCATAGCATCTACATCAGTGCTTTTCTTCTACACCTTTGTTCTCACATTCTTTGTTACAAATGAAAGGACAGGAGATTCTCATCTTGGCACTGTTTTTGTGAGACTGTGCCATGCTGATGTGCTGTGGTAAAGGAGTCTGCTGGGGCCTCATTGAGTATTAGCTGATTTTCACTCTGAGTAACCTTTCATCCTCTGTGCTGCCATGGTTGTACACTGCAACAGAGAAAGCATAAAGCTCACTGGAATAGAAGACAAGTGAATAAACAATAGAAAGTAATCAAATACTAAAAAAATAAAATGATAGGAATTTGTGTGCAGCTTTCAATGATAAAAATATCTATATTGTCTCACCCCTCAGATTAAAAGACAGATTGGAAGACTAGTTCAAAAAACATATTTATCCTCATGTATTCTGTAAGAATTACAGATCATCTTCAAAGACATACATAGACTCATAGTGATAGAATAAATATAATACTTTGAACAACTAGAACCCAGAAACAAGCAGAAGTTTTCATACTCATATCCAGAAAGATGGACTTCAACCAACAATTGGTCACAAGAGACAAAAAGGGAACCAAATACAGGTCCATACAGGAACTCTCCAAGAAGGGATAAAAATCACAAGTACATATTCCTTGAACTTGTACATATTGACTTCATAAAACAAATACTATTTGTCATTAAAGTACTGATAAACACCAAGATAATTATAGTGGGGGACATCAACAGTTTCCTGCCACAAATACATAAATTGAGTACACAAAATTTTTAAAAAACAGCATAATTAAACTACACCAAAGATCAAATGTGCTAGCTGATAGTTATACAATATTTCAACCAGTGTTAGGATAGTATACCTTCTTTTAAGTATACAGTAAAGCTTTTTACTAATGAGAGTGTATTTTTGGTCATGAAGCATGAAAAATTAAAAAAAAATCTAAAACACTCTCCTTCATTTTGTCACAATGAAAGTTGACATCAACAGTAAAAGAAACTACAGAAATTGCAGGTACATATCACAATTAAATGATTCACTCTTAACTGATTACTGGGTCTTTGAAGAAAATGTGGATATTGAAAATGCTTTCATTGAATGATACTAGAATAATTACTCATCTAAATCTGAAAAACACAGTGAAAGTATTACTAAGAAGAAAGTTTATACCTTTGGGTTGTGCACATGAGAAAAATGGAGCAAGCTCAAAGTGGTGGATTAACTAATGGTCAATTTGTAACACTCAGCTGAACTGAATCAGTGCAGTACTGCATGTTCATGGCCCACCTGATGGTTGCTGCCAGCAGCATAACAGGAGAACTGGAAGGAAGGAGGTGATGCTGTTGGTTCTCCTGGAGAATCATGTCATTGTGGCTTTCCTGACATGAACTTGGCTGTTCTCATCACTGGAGGAACTTGGGACGTCACTGTTGCTGAGGATGGCTGCAGTTCTTTCGGGGGCAGCATGGGCCCTTACTGTGAGCATTACTTCTTGGCTCCAGTGCAGATCCCTCAGCTTGTTACATGGATCCTTCATCATGCAGGCGTAGACTTTCTAGCTTCCACCACTGACCTTTGAGTCTTTGCAGTGCAGATCCTTGAAAAAGACTTGTGTGAGATATTTTTATGGCCTGTAGTTGGACTCAGGAAGGACATTGTCCTGGGCTCGAGGTCTTCAGCTGGACTCATGCAGAATACTGCCTTGGACCCAAATCATCAGGTGGATTCTTTGAGCCCTACTGTGGGGACAGACCTTCTGTACTCATCTGTATTTCACTCTTAGGGTGAATAATATTAAGTAATCTTATAAATTATGTGTCCTATAATAAATTATTTCCCTTGCAAACTCTGACTGCAACACTCAAATAAATGACCTAATGATGTACCTTTCATGCCTATACGCTGTACTCTACATAGCTACAGTGTATTAATTATTGCAAAATACCAATTTGTAGCTAGAGGACATTGGAACATGTTTTCTAACTCTGATGTTTCTCAAATACATCAGTTGCCAATGTGCATATGTATATATGTGCCATGGTAATACAGTGTGAAGGAAAGGAGGTATAAGTAATATGATACACTTAACATATAATTAAATAATTTTTAAAAAATAATTAAAAACTCAAAATGTATGCAGAACCTGATGGTGCTCATGGTTTCCTAAGAACTTTGTTTAATATAAAGTTTCTAAAACTCCCTGCTACCTGAGGGTGGTTGGAAAATCCTATTTATTAAAAAGGAGTTGAACTATTTGCAACTACTTTCAGGAGAGACACTGCCATGGTGCCTGCTGCTGAGGGCTGTGGCTGCAGAGCTTGGGGTACATGGTGGCTGGAGAGCTTGGAGTCCTGCTGACTGTGATGAGAGTCGTGCGCTGAGGCACTAAGGCAGCTCGGGTGCCCACAGATGTTCGAGGTGTTTCTTTAGTGTGAAGGGTAAGGTCCTTAACTTTTTAATAAATAAATTTTTGACAGATGTTTCTTGATTTCAGGTGTTATGGTTTGGATTTTAAATGTCCTATAATGGCCCTTGGGCTAATGGTTGGCCACCAACATGTGACAATTTGGAGATGGTGGAACATTCAGGAGCGGAGGGTCAGTAAGGATATTGGGACACTGGACTTGTGCCACAAAGGGTGTTTTGGGACTTAGGCCATTTTCTCTCTTTGCTTCCTGGCCAATGGGAGGCGAGCAGGTTTGCCCTGCCACAGACTCCCCACCCTGACATCCTGCATCCACAGAGGCCCAAAGTGATGGATCCGGTTAGCCATGGACAAAATCTTCTGAAACCGTGAGCCTGGATAAACTCTAACTCCTTGTATGTTATCTCCTGCATTGTGTCTTGCTGATGGAGACCTGACCAATTCCAGCAGAGGAGAGGAAAGGCCTTGACAGGTATGGGAGGAACAGTACAGATTTTTCCTCATGTTCTGCAGTAAGGTATTCATCTCTCTATCCAAAGTTCTGAATGCAAAGGTAACACATATGCAATAAAAGTGAAAATCTGTTTCACAGAGTACAAAATAAACAACAAAGGTAATAAGAGAAATTAAAACTCTTCTAAATTGTCAAATATGTTTAAAATTGAAAATAGGCAAATATAAACACTACAGCCCATTTAATCAAATTGTTATGGTTACATGGGAAAGAGAATGTCCCAAAGAACACAGAATGGAGTTGAGAGTCCTGTTCTTTTCTCAGCTGTAGGCAGATGGACCAATGATCAAAGATACAGGTGGGATGTGAAAGCTTACAATATTTTCCTGTGTTAATTTTTATGTTTGTTTGATTTTTTATAACTTCCTATTTAAAAAATTATATTAATAGAAAAGTGAAATGGTCTAACAAATACATTCTCTTCACTTTGATCAATGATTGCAAATATATTGTTTTATCTATCCACCTATGTGTCCATACATAGGTACAAAAGTTATTGATATAGATTCTTTTTACTTTTAACCAATATAAGATTAAAATATCAAATTATCAGTTACATAGTTTGGCATTGCATCCACTCTATATTGATCAACACAGGTTTTCATGTGTGCAGCATGTAATCTTTACAATATAAAATACAGAGTTTGTATGAAATTATATTAAAGTTTATCCCATTCAACAAGCAGAACACAAATTTATATCAATTTGATGGTATAATCTTATTTTGAAGTAATGATTAATGTGCTTACAACAGAGTATCTCAAAAACATAGCATTATTCTTTAATTTTCTTTTCTTTGCTGCTGGAGATTGAACCCAGGGATTTTGCATAGATTTATGTTCTTTTTATTTTTGACACAGGTTTTTGGTAAGTTGCTAAGTTTTCTAGACTGGGGTCAAAAATAAAATTCTCCTGCCTCAGCCTCCCCAAATGCAAGTTACTGTTTACTTTTGTCTGACTGCAATTATTGAAGAAAAGTTTGTCTTCTTTTATCCCTAGTCTATCAGAATAAACAAATTGTCACAGTTGTACATGTCATGATTCTTTTTAAACTTACTTTAAACAGATTAGCAATATGTGCCTATGATTGCATTAGTAGTAACTTTGGCTAATGAAGTATAGAAAGATATTTCCACAAGAGACCTTATTTTCATGTTTGCCATAGGGGAAAATGGGAATAATGTAAGCTATAGAACTTATTTTAATATGTGCCTGATACACACAGGAAGCATTTGCTCAGATTCACTGATGGGCTTTTTGCTGTCTTGATCCTCTGGCATTTTTCTTTCAGGAATTTGGTGATGGAACCTCTGGAACTAAAAAGGCAAGACAATCGTGTGCCAAATTCTAGACTATTAAGTTAGGTAACTGAATGTTTGTAAAGATGTTAATGTGGAATAAAAATGCACATATTAAAAATGATGAAATGATACTAAGTAAGTGAAAGAAAATTTTAAGTTATTTAGAGTATCTAATTAAATGTAGACAAATGGTTTGCCTTGTCTGTACAAAATAAGCCTGCACAAGTGCCTGTCCCAACTTCCGCATGGGAGATGCTGCTGTGTGTAATTCATGTTTCTGACCACGGTCCTGAGCTTTTATTCCCTATAAAACTGGACACACCAGGCTTAGCAGGCACCAAGATGTCACAAAGGAGGAAGAGAGTCAACTCTAATGGGTTTTTCTGACTTCTCTAGTTTATCAGCTATATACCTATTGAGCTGATCTTCCTAACGACAAAGCTTGAAAGAAAATTGTTCTGTTTTAAAGAAAATTTAAATGTAGCATTTCCTTGTGATTGTTACACTGAATATAGTATGAATGTTGAATTATCTCAGCATTAAAGATTTATGAGTGATTAGTTTCGCTTAGGTAACTACTTTTAGTTTTCTGTATATCCTGGAAAATTGAAATTATGCTAAAGAGAAAAGCTCCATGAATGGTACATTTGGTTTTGGCCATACATATGAAAGGACGACTCACAGAACCACCCAGAAAGTGTGATCCAAGTAATTTCCAGCAGAAGACAACCCTGAGCACACAGCCCCTGTGCAGGTTAGCATTGCACACTGGGCTCTTTCTCACTGTGGCAAGAGCTGCTCACAGCCGATCCCTCCTGCTCTTATTGGATTTCATGGCACAGCCGGTCACTCAGAGTAAGCTGCACTTTGTAGGGATGCCGTGGACTCTCCGGGAAGCAGGCCCTGCTGGCTGGTGAGAAGGTAAGGGAGCTCTTCCCTCAGCGATGTGCTGTTCCCTTCTAATCACATCACAAACACCTAGGTCAGGGCATAATGATGTCTAAGTTAGTAGAAGGCGATGGGTATGATACATTCTCTCCCCACATGAGCCATGTCTGGATTCTATATGCCAAAGTCACCAGCTTCACTCTGTAAAGACAAAGCAGCGAGTGCAAAAGGCAGAGAGAGTCCGTACCACTTTTGGAGGACCCGTGAGGATCACACCCCCTGAGATGGATCTGGGCTGTAAGTTGTAATCAGGATGTTTTTGACTCTTTTCTCATAGGCTGTGTTTGCAAACACCACCATTATAAATGTGGGTATAAGGTTAAACGAGTGGTTGATAAACAAATAAAAATGTAACTGAAGATACTAAATTTTTTAAATCAAACTACTTTATTTGATTAAGAGTCACTGCTTTATTTTCAGAGTATGAATGTATAAAGAGGATGAACTGAAATTGAGAACCTCCACAGAACTCTTTTCTTTTAAAATTTTATTAGCAGATGTTTGCAGTGCATTCATTTTTTTATTTAAAGGAAAAAAACATGTAAATGGTAGAGATAATACAGAATTGTAAAAAAAGATAAACAGTAAGAAATCACTAGTTGATAAATTACATATTGTCCTGTTAGAAATAGTTGTTCAAGTTACAAAATTAAAGCATACAAAGTAGATTTTCAAACAGTGAGAGTGTAAACAGCTACACATGCACATGGCTACATGAACTTCTATACTTTTTGTATTAGAGGGAAAAACAAAACATAGCAAGACAAAACAAAACAAACTCCTGTAAAAACATGAAACAAAAATTTGTATAAAACCACAGTACAAGGTGTTCTACAATGATTACTGTGTTGTCTCTTATTATCTTCAATAGAATTGTCTGTATCATCAGGCATAATTGAATATAGCAGTATAATTGAATATAGCAGTACATAACAATATTAGTGAAAATAAAAACATTGTAGACAGTATAAAACTTCAAAGACAGGTAATAATCAAACCATAGTGGATATTCTAGTGGATCTTGTCATCTTAAGTGCAGTTGCCTATACTCTCAGACTTGATACTATCAATCATAACAGCTTTGAGTAAAATCTATCAATACAAAACAGCAATCTAACAAACCAGATTTGATTATGATCAGTCATGGTAAAACAGTGTAGGTTTTACAGAGCTTTAGATTAAGTTAATAGGAAATGAAGGATGATTACCATACTATATCCTGTTATTTTTGGGGTTATTGTCTGTGCCCTCAAATCGTACAGGTAGAATGACTGGAACAGAATATAATCCATCTAAGCAGAGTGGTGTGAGTAATGTGGGTTTTAAATCCTGGTACACTATTAAGAATATAGTGTATCAATGCCATTTATGTTAGAGATTCTAGCCATCCTTCTCTGCCTCATTTCTGCTATGCTATTTTTCTGCCTTTGTCTACTTTTCTCCTTCATGCTACTGCCTGTCCCATTCCTTGAGGCCTTTCTGCCACTGTTCCTAAAATCCTGGTATTATTTTCTCTCTCTCTAGAATGTCCTTCAGTATTCTCTGTAGGGTTGGATTGGTGGTCACATACTCCCCCAGTTCCTCTTTGTCATGGAAGCATCTTGTTTCTCCATTAATTTATTCATTGATGACATCTTTGCAGGGTACATCAATCTGGGCTGGAGGTTATTTTCTTTCAGGGCTTGGAATACTTCACTCCAAGCTCTTCTTGATCTGATGGTCTGTGTCAAGAAGTCTGCTGTGATATTGACGGGCTTACCTTTATAGGTCATCTGTTTCTTTTCTCTAATGGCTTTTAATATTCTGTTTTTATATTGAATTTCTGGTATCTTGATTATTATATGTCTGGATGTAGCTCTGTTTTGGTTGTAGGTGGCTGGAGTTCTGAATGCCTCCCATAACCAAGTGTCATTTTCTTTTCCCATGCTTTGGAAGTTTTCCTTAATTATTTCCAGGAATAGCCTTTTTAATTCACCTGTTTGTATTCCTGCTTCTTCATTCACATTTCTTATTCTTAAATTATAGATTCTCTAGCCTTTGTATTGTTACTGCTTTGTTTCCTTGTTATTTTTAAGAGATCTTTCCTTTCATGGTCACACATTGCAAACTTGTGTTCAAGTTTTGATAGTCTATCCTTAGTTTTTTTTAAGGATTTTTGCCTGCTTTCAATGGAGTTTTTAATTTCCTGGTAATCTATTTGTATCTGTTTCATGTGTTCTATATTTTCTTTATATTCTTTATCAAATGTTTCTTTCCTTTTTTTGTGTTCCTCCCTCTTTCCATCTGTGTCTTTCTGAGAGATGCTTAGCATTTCTTTTATTAATCTACTTATATCTTGCTTTACTTGATTTAATATTTTAGTTTTGAGCTTGTCTACAAGGTCCCAAAGATATCTCTTAATATCCATTGAAGCTGTGTCTGATGTTGCATGTTTGCTGCCCTCAGTCTCTTTTGTTTTTCCCTCTCCTGGATCAGTGTTCTCAGGGTTTTGGGTTGGGGCTTTTTCTTGTTTCTCCCTCTTGTCATGGTTTTGGTTTCTTCCATACAGTTGTATAGTGGAGGACTCAGCCCCTTTCCTTGTTGCTTATGGTTCTTCTGCAGCATGCTGGTGATAGATTTCTGCCCTCTCCTGTTTGCTTTTGTCACTAAGGAGTAAGCAGGGGCTCTGTATGCTGGCCCCTCCCCACCAGGCCAGTCAAACTTCAGGGGCTTTCACCAAGTTAGTGTGTGCTAGGTGTAGGGAATTGGTTTGGGACAGCTTATTGGATCCTAGCCAGGGGCATGACCCAGGCCAAGCAAATCCCATGAATCTACTCTGGGGAGGGAGCAAATGACTGAAGTCACTGTTGTTCCTAGTTCAGGCTCCTCCTGCCTGATTCGAACATGTCACCCATTTGGTCACACCCTTCCTGTGTGTGGGGGTCTTATTCCCAGCACTGACCATGGATTAATGAAGGTCTCTTCACAGGCTCCTTTCTCCATTGGGCTCACCAATCCCTGACTTCAGCAGAGCTCTGGCTCCTGTGAGTGGCAGCAAGAATGAGTTTGGCTGGCTCTGCCAGCTGGCGTGAATTCAGGTGCGAATTCAGGCAGCTTGGTGGGTCGCAGTGGAAAGTGCCATGTCTGGTAATTTTAACTGCTCCAATTGTAACCCTGAGACTGCATGTTTGATGAGCTTTTTTCATTTTAATTTCTTCCTGTGTTAAGAGGATCCATCTTCCTCTGTTTGGATCTCTCCAGGATGTTTTATTCTGGCATATGTATTGTTTCTCCTGGGAGGCTTTGTATTTTGTTGCTCACTGATTGGCCATCTTTAGCTCCTCCCTTCAGTGCATTCATTTTGTAGTCACCTTGCAGAGCAGTTACAGGGGCATACTGCAGCTTCTGCCCTCATCTCAGCCCCCTCACCTCCCTGCCCTCCTCCTCCTCTATTCCCCTCCCCTTCACATTCTTGTTGATATTATTAATCATAGGTCATGTTTACAGAGCATGATGTCCACACTCACTGAGGTCACAAAAGCCTTGTACCTGGCTAATCCTTACTCTGCCTAATTCTCCCCTCTTCCCCTCACCCCTCACCCTTGGTTCCTGGATCCATTCCTGTTTAGAGACTCATCCCCTTGTCTCCTCTATCCTTCCTTCATTTATTTCTTAGTTTGTGTCTTGCCTAATCAGATGAAAGACACTTCATGGTATTCCAGTTTGTGCATCTGATTTATTTCACTCAGCATTCCATTTTCTAAATGTGTCCATTTTCCTGCAAGTATCTCAAATTTGTGCTTTCTCTCCAGAGAATCTTGGATGTTTGGCAACAGAACAGTTGACATAGGAGATGCAGTTTGCTTTAATATTTTTATTCAATTATTAAAATGGTTAATGATAACCAATCATTTTATGCTACTATAGCAATTTTCATTCTATATTTCATGATGATTATCAAGAATTTTATTTTCTCCCAAGTCAGCTATTATATGAGGATAGGAAAATAACATCTTCTAAAAAGCTCAGTGATTCTTACTAATTTTTCATGAAAACATGGTGTCAGAAACTGGTTTCATTCCATTTGTGTAAATAAATCATTATGTATAATTTGTATAATTTATACTGTATATTTTATCTAAGAAAAGATGTTGTTAATATGTAGTTTCTATCAGGCAAAAGAAAGGAAGGAGGAATCATAAAGACAGTTGCATTTTATTTTTTAATCATTTTATATTGTGATGGTTTATAAAACAACACAGTGCAAAAATATAAAGCAGAACAAAACAGGTGTGAGAAATGCACTATCAGTTTTCACTGAACTGTAAAATTCCAAACTAAGCTAAAAACAAAAGCTTTAAAAATAAGGTGGATTTTCAGTATCTCTTTAATTTCATAGAAGATTTTTCTATTGACCAGAAACCAAAGATAAATATTTTAAGAAATACCATGTAGCCAGGTGTGCTGGCCCATACATGCTATTCCAGCACTGTGCGAGACTGAGGCAGGAGAATCACAGGTTCACTGCAAACCTGAACAACATGGAATCTAGAAGATATTGGCACCTACTACTACTACTACTACTACTGCTACTACTACTACTGGTTTAGGGGATCTAAATTCCTGACCTACTATATGTTCTTGTTCTCTAAAATTGAAGAATGAATTTTAGGAACAATAGAACTTAAGAGTAGAAATATTTATTGAGAGAAAGAAAGCTTCTGTCTGAGAGACAGACAGAAGGGGTCCCAAACAGGTTGCCAAAGATCCTGTATTTTCTAGGGATTTTTACGGAGTAAAACCATGAGGTGAGGTGGGTTTAATGGTAGAAAACTTGGTACTCATGATGTAGATGGGCATGAGGTAGGACAGAGCGATGGTCAATCAATAAGTTTAATTGTTTAGGTAGAATTGATCAAATCAGGGACAAATGGGGAAGCGAGTCATAGCAAAGGAGTATTTTTACAGATCAGTGACTCTTCCTATAGGGTTTGGGAAGGTGACTCCTGGCTTCTCAAGGGGATCCATACTTAATCTCTAAGGATTATACTTAAGGCTATGGTTGCATTTGTTTTGCCTTCTGTCCTGAGATCTGGCCCACAGCAAGAGGTGTGTGTCTCCTCCAGACATCTGGTCCCCTGTCACAGCTTCTTTGAGGGCCCAGCCCTGTCTGACTGCCTATAATATTTCTAACTAGCTCAGCTGCCTGTAACACTACTACTACTACTACTACTACTACTACTATGACTACTACTATGACTACTATGAGACTGAGGAAGCAGCTTCTTGGAAAGGAGTTGGAGGGCCAAAGTAGATTTTTTTCTATATTAAATTTAATAGTTGAGTCTCTGAAGTATAGGCTAACATAATTCATCATTAATTACACATCATGGCTTCCAGAAGTTTCTCAGCACTGAAATCTTTGGTTACCACCTTACTCTGAGTTGACTGATTTCTTCCCTCCAGAGTGACACTGTACACAGGAGATGGACGCCTACAATGTCACCACAGTGACTCAGTTCATCCTCATTGGGCTCTCTGACCTCCCTGAGGTGCGCTACCCTCTCTTTGTGACCTTTGCCATCATCTATCAGGTCACTTTGGCAGGAAACGGGGCCATCCTCTTGACCATCAGGACTGAGGCCAAACTGCGTACTCCCATGTACTACTTTCTGGCAAACTTGTCCCTCTTAGACATATTCTGCTCATCCACTACTGTCCCAAAGATGCTTCAAAACCTCTTGACTGAGGACCACAGCATTTCTTTTGTTGGCTGTGCCCTGCAGCTGTATTTCCTGGTGGCGCTGATGGGAACTGAGGTCTTCCTGCTGGCTGTCATGGCTTATGACCGGTACGTGGCCATCTGCTTTCCTCTTCGCTACTCTGTCATCATAACCAAGGCTCGCTGTGCCCAGCTAGTGCTGGGGACCTGGGCTGCTGGGTTCTTCAATTCTGCCATCCACACAGTGTCCACCTTCAGCCTGTCCTTCTGCAGGTCCAATCTGGTTAACCAGTACTACTGTGACATCCCACAAATTGTGGCCTTGTCTTGCTCATCTACCTATGTGGCTGAAATGCTTGCTTTAGTGATAGGAGGAGTCTTTGGGACCAGCACCTTCCTGACCACCTTGATCTCCTATGTCTACATCATCTCCACCATCCTGAAGATCCAGTCTGCAGCCGGGAAGTGCAAAGCCTTCTCCACGTGCGCCTCCCACCTCCTGGTGGTCTGTCTGTTCTATGGCACAGCCATCTTCACCTACATCCGGCCCTCCTCCAGCCGACACTCGCCTGCCAGAGACAGGCTCATCTCCATGCTCTATGGGGTCATCACCCCCATGCTCAACCCCGTCATCTACAGCCTGAGGAACACGGAGGTGAAGGGAGCGCTCGCAAGAGTTCTGTGTGGAAGGTGCTCACAGCGAGCTCAGAGTTAAGTAAGAGTGACTCAGTGCTCTTAGAGTGAGCTCATTGGAAGAATTTGTAGAAGAGCCATTTTCTCTTAATGTAAGATACTCATTTAAACATACATAGAAATTTATAGCCATGCATTAAACTATTTATGCTTATCTATGTATATTTCTAAACATCAGGAATTAAAATTTGGCATCCAAAAATAGAACCCTGTCTTATGGGTTAAAAACTGTTGGTCAACTTAATGCCTGTTGTATTAAGTCAGCATGGTGCTGAGCATAGATGTTCCACCTGAGGAAAGTTGCCAGCATAAATAGAGACATGGAGAAGATGAGTGAAGCACTTTGGGTTCTCCTATGTGTTGCTGTTTGAGCCACTGGTTCTCCTGGACAAGCTCTGATCTTTACATGGAGCATTGTTTCCTGTGCTGCTTAATCTGCAGAAGAAACTCATCATGCTGGCTTTCTGGCATGTATTCAACTGTTCTTATCATTGGAGGGTCTTGGGAGGGCTTTGGTACTTTTCAGGGCAGTTTTGGTTCTTATTTTGAGTGTGACTTCTTGGCTCTCATATAGAACCCTCAACCTACCAGCACAGCTCTTTCACCCCGCTGGCATAGACTTTCTAGCTTCCAATGTTAATCTTTGTGCCTTCCCAGCATGGATATGTAAAATAGATTGGCATGAGTTCTTCTTATGGGCTCTAGACCTCCAGTTGGACTTGTAGGAGGCATTGTCATGGGCTCTAGGTTTTCATCTGGATTCATGCAGGACATTGCTGTGGGATCCAGACTCTTGGTTGAATATTCTATGTCTTTAGTGTTGTGGATAGATTTCCTGCACTTTCTTGTGTTAACTTTGGGTGACCAACATAAAATAATATTATAAATTCCATATCCTGATTCTAATTGTTCTCCTCATAATCCCTGCTGTACCACCCTCAAAATCAATGAAATGTGTTAATAATCGCATGATATAAGAGTTATAAGGGGCTGTCGTAAGTCAATTTACTTCTTTTGCCCACACTCATGCCCAGGTATTTCTCTCCAGTGCATTGATGATATTCACATAGTTTTACATGATTCTAAGTCTGTGTCTTACCCTCTGCACATAGATATTCCTGTGCTGTATATTCCTTCACTGCTCAGAACCCATCCTCAAAGGTTTCTTATGTTTTTGTTTCATTCTCATTTTCAGCTTTGGTTTCTATTTATATTTCACCACTTCTCTGCTTTCCCAGGTACCCACATCCACTGTCAGACTGCCTGCCTCACCCACTAGGGAGAGCATTTTACCTTCTGGGGTTTCTGATTTGGACAGTTAGTTTGATTAGCTCACTTGCTGACATCTTAGTCTAAAGATGTTCAGAACTTCAAGTATCTCTCTCATCACCACACACACTCCTCATTCAGAAACGTTAGACTTTCTCAGCATACATATGGTAAACCACTTCCCATATGAGTAATACAAGTGAACTTATGTTTATCTCCTTGCCTGTGCTGTCCCTGTATCTGAGGACAGAAAGCATGTGGCATAAGGAATGCCTGCAGGGTCCCAGTGGTGGCTTCATTGGAATTTTAAGGTACCATGTGGAAATGCCTTTACAGAAACGTAATCATGGCATGGTCAACCCACGTGGGTCAATCTTTCTATAAAATTAACCATTTATTTATATGTGTTGTCAGCACATATCTCAACATCTCAGCACAAACAGAATACATTAAGTCCTAATTTGCAGGTAAGGACCATAGACCTCAAGCATAGGTCTTCAGTAAAGTGATGCTTTTGTTTTTGTGTGCAGTACATGACAAGATTTCTAGAAATGTTGTCGATAAAACATTGTATATGATAGACATGGCTTGTCATTCATTCAGTGAGCAAGACAGAGCAGCTGAACTCAAGAAATGCTTACTCCAATGGAGGAAAGACTGTGTCAGGAGACAAAAAGCAAACCAAACAAAAGTAATATCCCCATTATGCTGCCTGTGATAATGGTGACTGGAGCTGAGCAGATCCACATCGTGGGACCAGCACATCCCAGTCATGTCCTGATGGATGAATTCATAATGTTCCCCAGAGACAACCACAGCAGCTGAGCTGTGCAGGCTGCCCGAAGCTCACTGGCCATGAAATGGAGAAATGCATGTGACGTACTCATACATAAAAGTAGATGTGCTACTACTTCTGCAGCCAAGTGGACTAATCTTAAAAATAATTTCATGCTAATGAAGTCAGAAGAAGTAATTTATGGGATGTGCAGATGAAGTGAAACTGACTCGTGCTCTTGGAAGACCTCCTTCTGGATGGGTGTGTGGGCGGGCTCCTGGGTGCTGCTACTTTTGTTTCTTCTTATGCACACTGATTACACAATTTTACATACTTAACGTTCAAGACTTTTGATGTCTAATATTTTGAGCTTACACTTCAATAAAATGCTAATGATAAAGCCCATGATGTAACTCATATGTGATATAACACAGGAAATACAGTGACGTGATGGGATGTTGGGACAGGTGGGAGGCTGCTTAGCTGTGATGTTCAGAAAGGTCCCCAAGGAGACGGCATTTGAGCAAAAGCAGGGCACAGGAAGATGCAAGTCAGAGCCCTCCAGGCAGGCAGTGCAGCTGGTGCCACTGTCCTGGAACAGGGATGGTGCATTCAGACAGCGGGACAGAGTTTCTGATCCAAAATAAATGAACAGAGAAGATGAGTATGAAAACACACAGGGAACAGACCAGTTAGGGCCTTGAATGTTGTGGTAGAGAAATGTTAGAAAAAGCCATCGTAGGGGCTTGCGTAAGGAGATGACAGGTCAGGATAAGATGCGGAGGGTGTTATTCCAGCTACTTTATGCAGAGTGCACTTTGGGGAAAACACTAGGCAGGAAAAGCTCTGCAGGAGGCTTTTTATAGGAAGGGAGAACTTGCAGCATGGGTCACGGTTTTAAGAACAGATGGTCAGAAGTGAACAGCTCAGGGGCACTTTGAAGTCATGGATAACAGAATGTGAAGAATGGAGTGTGAGCAGTGACAGAACCAGAGGAACCTCATCTCAAGGACCTCAGGCTTGGAGAACATCTATGTAGATGTTGAATCTATTTTTCAATACCCAAGAGAACAGTTTTTACAAATTTAACTGAATTTTGTTTTTATGTTGGTAAAACATGTTGTGCTTGATTCTATCAGGTTGAGCAAGAGTCATCAAGACTACAGTGTGATCACATGGATTGGAAAGTTCTATCACGGTGCTTTCCAGGCATCATGGTGCGTTTCCCACTCAGGAAGCTGTAGCACTTAGAACCCAGTCCTCCCCACGTCTACATCTCAGGAAAAGATCTCAAAGGTCTATGCCTGACAAAGGCCAGTGCTTGTTACTTTTTTTGCTTAAAACACTCTGGAAAGACTAGCAATGGACACTATTTTATTGACTTTCTATTTATGTGTGCAAGGGTTTTGAATGTTATGTTTTCATATTGTTATAAATGCTGTTTAGCATTTTTGAAAAACCGTTTAGTGTCTGATTCCAATGAGTGTATGAATATGAATATTTTTCTTATGAGCAGAATTATCTGCAAAGAAGTGTGGGTTTCTGAATAGAAGACTAGGATTAAGATCTGTTGAACATGTTAAACTTGAATTATCTATTGAAGACCTAATAGAAATAAATATCAAAGAAGAAGCTGATATTTTAGTCTAGTTACCATTTGGTAACTAGGTATGTGACATGTTTTGGGAGTCACTGATATATGCAGATGGTAAGTGACCCAGACCAGAAGAAAAGAAACCATTTAGGGACATTTTATTCAGATAAAGAGAAAGAGGCTTAAAGAATGCATCAGGGGAACTTACCTTTAAACATGAGGGCACAGAAAGTTTGGCAATAAATGAGGAGATACAAGAGAATCCTGGAGGTGGAGGTGTGTGGTGAAAGACAGAAGACACCTTCAAACAGAAAAGAGGAATTCATAGCTGAAAAAGTAAGAATGGTCCAATGTGAAACAGGACACAAGTTGTGTGCACAGGAAGGTGTTAGTCATTCGTGTCCTCTCTGTCTACAAGGTGACAGAGACAGTGCAGAATCCTTAATGAAGTGCTTTAAGGGGACAGGATGCTCACAAATTCAAAAACAAATAAAACTAGAATTTTCCTCTGAATAATAGAAGATAAACTTATATCTAATGATGATTTTCAAGCTGAGATTTCATGTTTAGTAGTGCAATCATGTGATTATTTCTTCATTCTTCTTATGCTATCTTAAAACCTAACTATGACACCTACTAAGAACCAGCTCCTCACACATGATTTTGATTCTTTTCCAGCTATTACTTCAGGGTCACGCTGACTTTTCACCCAAGTGATGTTTTTGGTCATTTATAGAAACATTTCCTTCCATCAGGTCATCATTAATTGTTGGAAAAAAAAGTTTGACTCTATGCCATATGTTTTTGACTCAGTTCTGTCAACATTGCTTGCAAGCTATGTGTCACATTTTGGAAGACACCAGTACTTTGAGATCCACACATTTACTAAAGTTTTCTACAGCAATGGGTTCCATCTTTAAAATGTGACTGTGTGGTCCTGGTAAATGTGTGGATCCTTCATTTTCCATCACCCATGTGGTGATTCCTAATGATACAATTTAATTGGCAAATGCTGGGAAAATTGGTCACCTCATTTCATATATTGCAGCTTTCTGATGAACTAATATATTTTACTTTTGAATCTTCATGCAAAGTAATGGAACTCTTGGTGAAATCCATTGTTAATCAGTTTGTTTGGATTTAGACTCACCTGCTTTCCCAGGTACTTAAAATATCTGCCATCCCACTTTCACCTGACTGAGGCATGGATTCAGCTGCTCTGAGGTAGGATTTTTTGATTTTCATGGAAACAGAGGGAAGATTATCCAAATTTTGAGAAGTTTTCTTCTCAAAGGAGGAAGAAATTCCTCTGTAACTTTGGGAAGGCTACTCTGGGGACACTTTACCTGATAACATCTGTGTTGGTGATCTTTTCTGGACTGAGAGTGATGAATTTATATGTTTACACTTGTTCAAGATCACTGAAAATGGGGTGCATTATCTGGAAACTCAGGAATGAGGGGAGTCTGGCAGTAGTGAACTTACAGAAGAGAAAAGCTGTATGTGACTGCTAAAGGTTAGAAAATCATGCTTAAGCATGGGTTGCTGCCCTTAAATATTGTTAAGGCAAGGAATGTGTAGTTCAGTGTGGGTGAAGCTTTCCTGCATGTTTGGGAAGAAATTAAAGGGTGGAGTGTTGTCTTTTCTCTTTATGATTTTCTTACCACCCTCCTCTTTTTCTTTCTTCATAAAACATGCAAGTGTGCTTGTGATAATTTTTTCAGAACCAGGTGATATTCCATAAGGAAATGCCCTGGAAGCCAGGCTAGCAGCTGTATGGAGGCACCCAGGCTGAGCAATTAAAGCAAGATGTGCTACAGTCTCCTGTTGGAAACTTAGAATTGAGGGTGTAACATTGAACATGTTATGCGTGGGGCAGTTGGTCTCTGCTTCTCATGTTTCTCCATTTTGGCTGGTCTTGAGTAAGTTTTCTGTCTCTCTTGTCCTCTGTTTCCTTCTCTGTACCATCAGTGTGGTGGAACAGAAGGGCCCCTTCCTTCTATGTGGGATGTTTTTGCCTGCACTGCTGCCACCCACACCTGCATGGCTGTCTGGAGCACATCTCCGAGCATAGAGCAGCAGCCGCTTCTGGCAGCTGACAGCTTTTCCAGGGCTCAGGAGCCTCAAGATACTTGTTCTGTTTGGTTCATTTTTAGTATTCTTGACAAGTTTTTTTTTTTAGATATGTTGGCACCTGGCAATAAAACAAGTAGTCCTCCTGAACCAATTCTTGGTTTCGGGAGTGTTGGATAATTGTCATTACATTATATATGTTTTCAGATAAGGAGAGGGTTTTCTATCCTCTTTATTTTCTACTATGAACTTTTCTCAGTTGATTTTGAGGCTGACCAGGAAAAGTAGAGGGTTTGTTCCCTGTAAGAGTTATTCCTATTACACCCCTATAACTGATATAAAATTGGTTTCCACTCAATGGATTGAACATTGGAGGGAACATCTCTGGGAAAATGATCATGAGAACTACAGACAAGGTGAAGGGAAGGGGAAGGTTCACATCACTGGGTATTAAGCTGCCATAGAAAGAGGCAATGAAATCTGGTTATTCAGTGTCAGGTTCTCAATTTATAAACATAGACAAAGAAGCACAGGGTTACTGGGCATAAAAAAAAGAGTTCAGTGGCCACAGTCTGTTTTTGCAGTAGAAATTTATTATAGTAATTAATAGTAATGATGTTGATTTCAAAACCATACAACTGTAGCTATATCTTTCTCAAATGATGATTTTACTGTGTGATTTCCTGCTGGAATAACTCAGATTTACATCACAGTGTGAGGTACTCTGAGCCCTACACTCCAAGCCCTCACTTTCAGCTCCTTCTGCTCCGTATCTCCTGGGCTCTCCAAGGTGGTCTTAGCTGGGCTGGACTGGGACCTCCCGTCTCCCCACTCTCCACACCTCTGCCAGTGTACACTTGCAATCCTTTCCCGACATAACTGCACCATCTGCGATCCAGGCATCTCTTCTTTATTCCTTTTAACACTCCAATGGTCTTTCCTTCTTTAAGTCTTAAAATTTTCATGCAGATGAGTTTCTACCTCTAGCATCACTGTTTGTCCTGAGCAGACCCTGAATTGTCTTGGCTCATAATGAATGCTACTTTTTCAAAAGTAGTTATAACACTTAAAATGCTAAGTGATTTGGGGGTATTTCAGCCTATAGCCTGGAGTAAGATCATTAGGTAGAGCATTTGACAGGTATGACCGAAGCTGATAGCACCTGATTTGCTGTGTCTAAGTTTACACAAACCTCTGAGTTGTACACAGCCAGCTGTGTGGTTGTTTTTGGTTTGGGAACAGTATAACCTACTACCTCTGCTCTCATATCTGTCAGTGTCCTCCTCGTCTTTAGGTGTACTTACTTACAAACACATGCTGACTCTGGCACACTTTTTGTCACTTCGAAAAAAATAACACCTTACTTTTTAAATCACATGGTACTTTCAGTTAGTGGTAAAATTGTATGCTTCTCTTGAAAAAAAAAAACAACTGAAATCCAGAGAAACAAAATGAAGATTTTGGCTAAAACAAGTTCTCTGTTGGCATGCCTATTTTATTTTCTTTAAAAAGAAAAAATAAAAATGAGAATGAAATGGAGTTTCTAAAGTGGAGAGTAACAATAATTAATACACTGTCTCTGTTGTCTTCATAGTAGTTACTCAGAGTACAAGGAGTAGGCATGAAATAATCCACTTCCACCTGGCTTGCATGAACAGTTCTAATGTTATAAGGACTTTAAATGAACTTCTCTGTATTCTTGAGTATGTCAAAGAGGTGTGCATTTGCTTTACTCTAGAAAAAAAGCATAGGAATTATTTAATTGATGAAACATTTAATATTATCTTACCTTATTCCCTGTAATGTAAAGAATACCTTTGCCATCTGTAGTTATTTTTAATTGCAAACATGAGGGATTCATGAGATAGTAGTACAATAAATAAATGCAGGAAAGAAAGCATTGCTGGCAATGGATTCCTAATAAGACCACATTTCATGAGCTTACAAACATTCCCTACCAGGGAAGTCCACTGATCTCCTGAAAGGCTATGTGAGAGAAGCCCAGGGCATTGCTGGACGCTGGACTGCAGCACTGAGCCCTAGCACTGTGCTGTGGTGTCAGCACAAAACACATCCACAAGGCAAAACCCAAGTCCTGAGGCTAAGCGGAGTTCACAGAGGTCCTTCTTTGAGATTTATGAGCCTGTTTTGTCCTGTGAAAATAAACAGACCCAAGCATTTAAAAACTGCATCCCAGAACAAATTAATTCTCAATGCAGCTGAGCACAGGCAGCGTGGACCCCACCCTGCAGTGCAGTTAGCAGCCCTCTCGTGCTCAGCTCTGTCGCCCCGAACTTCCAAGGACACTTTAGCAATAATGTCACCAAAATTATGCCATTTACTAGAAAATTTGGGTCCATATTCACATCATATCAGCTTTCTAAGTCACAGGTGAATGTCTGTGTGTGACCTTTGCAGTGTAATCACCCTTGTGATAAGCAGCAATTTCAGTTCAAGGAACTTGGGTCTATTGGTTCTGGTGCAGTCTAGAGAATAAGACACAGGAAGAAACTTCCAACCTAATATGGAAAGATCATAAGATGTGCACAGAAGATGGCTCAGAATAAAGATAATGCAAGTTCCAAATGATCACTGCATTGACCTCTCACACCTTCCCAATAAAGAACTGACGTGATGATTCATGGGGAGAGAAAAATGTCTGCACAGTGTCACATGAATCATTAATACTGCAGGTGGTACTCTAAGGGACTTCGAATCAGATGCTGTCCCCATTAGCCACCCTGCTCTGCCATGCCATGCCTGACATGTCTGCCATGCCTGGTGGGTGCTGATTAAGTGTGGGACAATTCCTAACGCACCCACTCTGTGTCTCTCAGCGCAAGGCGTGACCGTGTGATGTGGAGATGGAGGCGGTTCCCCAGAACTCCAGCGACTTCATCCTGCTGGGCCTCCTTGTCCACCCGAGCCTGCCAGGGCTGATCTTTGCAGTGGTCTTCTCCATCTTCCTGGTGGCCGTCATCGCAAATGTG
>PVLA01005382.1:0-148310 GCA_004027455.1 Hydrochoerus hydrochaeris
AAATAAGAACTACAAGAGTAATAAAACCAAAATGTGTAATTGCTATTGTAAAAAAGAGAGGAAAAGAAAGTGCTCTAAGGGATATAACTGCATGTATGTTTGAGTGTGTAAAATAGATGACCATATTGCTGAATCTTTGTTGGATCTTTGAGCAGAACTGTTTGTAGTCTGACTGTTTGAATATTTACTATGTACCCTTGACTTTGCAACTTGAACAACTACATCCAGGATGACAGTACATAATTTATAAATTCCTGATTTCTTAGTGGGGCTTTTTCTCATTCTCCTTTTCCTTACTTTCTTTTAGAATTCTGTATTGTTGCTACCTTTTGTTTTGCTTTTTCTTCTCTTTAAATAAAATTTTAAAAATGTATAATTGCTATTGTAAAAAAAGAGGAAATAGGAAGCGCTATAAAAGATGTAGCTGCGTGTATGTTTAGATGCGTGGGATTGATGACCATATTTCTAGGTTCTTGTGGAATTGTTGAACAGATCTGTTCACACTCTCACTGCTTTAGTGTCCACTTTGTGTGCTTTAATTCTGTAACTTGAATAACTATTTCTAAAAGAACAACATGTAATGTATCAACTAGTGATTTCTTACTATTTATCTTCTTTTCCTGAAATTCTGTAATATTTCTACCTTTTTCCTGTTTTTTTTTTCTCTTTAAATAAAAAAAAAATAAGAGTAGAGAGACTGGCTATGACTATCTGATCTAGCCCTGATTGATTTTTTCTGATGAAATTCCCATTCCAAGATTGAAGTTCATTTAATCCCACACTTTAATCCTCCTGAGGAAAGTAAATCATTTAGAGACTTAAATACTAGACAGAAGGAAGCAGCCTGGAGTTCAGATTGTGTACTGTATAATTGAATCGCACCATTCACATCATTCTGATAGGAATTACAAATGGTGATTAGTTGTGAAACACTTTAGTGCCTCTCAGTACTGATTTTAACAACAGAGAATTAGAGCAAGGAATATTGGAAGAGAGGGGATGACATTTAAATAATAGTTTTTGTCCAGTGGAGACATGTTTTAAAGGAAAAGGGACATTTTTGTAAATACTGGAGAACCACATTTAAAATAGGGTTATTCTAGGTAAATAGTAATTGCACACTAGCGCCAGGAAAAGGGACAGATCCATGGGCTGCATTTGGCCCTGCAGATATATATTTTGCTACTTAGGACCATAAGCAGCAGAAGACATCTGAGAAGCATTGCAGGAATGTGAATCCTCATGTCCAACCCTTTCTGCTTTGCACACACTTGAGCCAGAATGATTTTCTCTACTTGCCTGCTGGCACTATGGGCTGCAGACTGCCCATCATCCCTTCACTACTTAGAAAAGTGAGGCTACTCAAAGTCTGATCTCTAGACAATGTATTGTTCTTTTTTCTTTCTTTCTTTCTTTCTTTCTTTCTTTCTTTCTTTCTTTCTTTCTTTCTTTCTTTCTTTCCTTCCTTCTTTCTTCTTTCTTTCCTTCCTTCTTTCTTCTTTCTTTCTTTCTTTCTTTCTTTCTTTCTTTCTTTCTTTCTTTCTTTCTTTCTTTCTTTCTTTCTTTCTTTCTCTCTTTCTTTCCGGTTGGCAACCAGAATCAAACTCACAACCTCACACTTGCCAGGCAGGCACTGTAATACTGAGCTATATCTCTAGGCCCCAGACTATGTGATCTTGACCATCCTATCCAGGTCCAATCACAAAGAGGTTCTTATCACTACCCCTGGGATTCACATGCTCAGATTTGCCTTTTCTGTTGTACAGCTGGCATACAACTTTGCTCTTAAATACTTATTCCAGTGTGGTTTGGGTGGGAATACTTCTCAGCTTGTGATGAGCAGGGCTGAATCTAGTTACAATAGTGACAAAGCATTGTTTTCATGTAACATGACCCTTGCACACAACATTGTATTGAATATATGTGAACTGACTGGCATCTCATAGGTTCTGCCTCAAAGGTTGTCTATTATCTGGCACACTACTGAACTCGGTTTAAGCTATAAACTTCCTATCTGCATGTGAAAGACATCAAAACCATGCATGATACCATTAATAAATTATGTCGTCAGTTGGCTCTCCAACTTGAGCTTGAGTTAGAATCCCCTGGAGGGCTTGTGAAACCTAATTGCTAAGCCCTGTCCTCAGAGTGCATGATTCACCAAATCTAAAGAAGGGTTTAGCTAGGCACAGTGGTACACATCTGTAATCCTAGCACTTAGGAGGCTGAGGCAAGATTGCCATGAGTTCCAGGCAAACCTAAACTAAAAGAAAAAAATAAAAGAGGAGCTTCAGATTTTGGATTTCTACTATATTTCTAGATTAGAAGTATAACAAATGAGCTGAGTCCGAGACTATCCAACAGGCTTCTGTGAAAAGCATTGAGGCATAAGATTTACTATATCTGGGTTCAGACAGATAGAGAGTAAAAAGATTGTCCATTGGCAACAAAGAAAAGCAGGCTTTTTATAGGGTTTGAAAGAATAGGAGATCATGCAAGGGACATTACATGAACAGATCTGAGCAATGATCCAAGTTCTCACAGTGTCCAGTGCCTCAGTGGCCAAAGTTCCCAAAGCAACTAGTGCCTCAGTAGTCAAAGTTCTCAGAACATTCGGTGCACATGTATGAATGTTAGCAGGTGTCCTGGCACTAGGAAGAATCTATACTCTGTCTTATCTCTTCCTTACAACATCCTGTCCTGTGTTTGCTGAGAATAGCACCTATGCTGAACTGCAGTGTTTTGTTGATGATAATGTGGCTGCAGAAAAACAGATTGGGTGCTGGGAAAGTCATGCCCAAATGGAGCCTGACATTCCCGTCTTTTTGTTATTATAAACAAAAAAGAAAACAAAGGACGAAGAAGAAAGGGAGACAAATTGGTGATATACCCAGTGGCTGCTTCATGCATGACATGTGCGCTGAGTGGCAACTTGGTGGAAAAGAAAACCTCGGGGAACTGTTTCAGATCCAAAGGAGAAGAAGAGCAACAATCACTGAACAGTGATTTTTCAGATGTGATCTTGTAAGAACTGTGACAGAAATCTGAAAAGATAGGGCCTGAACAAGAGGAGGATTACACAGACCAGCTGTCATGCTGAGGAAAGGAGTCATGAGGCCCATTCCCAGACTTCACTCCAAGAGTCCAACACACGCAGTCTAATTTCTGAGGCCCTTTCAGTAGGGTTTTAGCTGCATCTCTTACAATTTCCAGTTGGTTTATGTAAAAACAGTTCTCTTCCCCTAGGAAGAGATATAGGCCACCTTTTTCAGCCATTATGGGATCTTGACCTTTTTGATTTTGAAGTTACCGATGCCAGAGACTCAGTTTGGGATTGTAAGGTGACCAATAGTCTTGGCTATCTCCTGAAGGCCTTGGAGGTCTTGAGACAAGGCAGGACAGAGAGGTGATCAGGCCAGCAGTTCCTGTTCCTCTGCAGCCGTAATTCCCAGGCCAACGAGGAGAGGAATCAACTGAACTGCTCTGTGCTGTTGGACCTGGCCTGGGCCTTCAGTGTGACAGGCAGGCTCTGGTTCCCAGGGCCGATGTCCGTACACAAGTCCTGGTCCAGGTGATAGGAAGAAACAGATAACTGAAGGTCCTGCGGAGGAAGAAAACCCCTTGACTGGGAAGACAAAACTGATTACACTTGCCAAAAATATGTTTAGATTTTCTGTCTTCATTATTCTAAATGTTTAATATGCCCAACAGAACAGCACCCTTCAGTGGTTGAGAAGGCGCTCTGATGTCAGGAATCTGAGGCGTGCCTGTGGTTTGGTTTTCCCAATGGAGGAAAATCCTCTTAGGGTTGATTGTCAGCCACTTGGAGGAATGATTGAAACTGGGCATAAGAAGGCAGTCAGAGTGCATAGGAGTCCAGCCCCAGGCATTCCATGGATGCATATCTGTACACGCGAGATGGGCCAGCACAGAAATCAGAGTGTTTGTTAAGCAACAGAACAATGGGGTCAGGGAAAGATGTGGACAGGGGGACTGAGAAACAACCAGGTTGACTAAAAGGGGGAGCGAGTTACTGGGTGATGAACAGGACTAGTGGGGCTTACCAAGGTTAGTGTGAAATTACACTGGTAAGGAGAAAGGAGTTCAAGCAGTAACCTGAAGACATACTGCTGAATGCAAAGAAGAGCTCAGAAAGTTAAATCAGTGTTAGTGATGACTGAGCTGTCTATAGGCTCATTTGTGTCTTAATAAAGATTAAGACTTGCCAGGTAAGTTTGTAAAAGCTGGACTACCTGGGCTGGTATGTTACTCCCTTTAAATAGCATCAGTGAGGGGAAAACTCCAAGGAGAAAAATAGGGCCACATCCCCCAGAGGCCAACTGATACAAATCGAGATCCCTCTTGTATGAGAGGATGACAGGTGACATTAAAGTTGGCCCATACCTGTGGCGAAATGAGTGTGGCCTCACAAGTGGCAACAGACATGGAGATACAGAACCAACAGGTGTTAGCCAGAGAGGGGTTAGACCAGTTGAATAATAAGTAGCTAAGCTGTCCTGTCTTGTACAGATCGCTGGACACTGTGAGGGAGACAGGCGGAAGAGTATCCGAGGGAAATAGGTTTACCCCGGCTAACGAAGTGTTTCCATCCTGGGGGCAAGAAAAGACCATCTTTAGCACTAATGGAATGGAGAGTAGGACCCACAAAAAGAGGCATAGAAACAGGGGATATCTGAGGTCTGCTATCTATCATAGGCCTCTTATCAATTATCAAACTCAAGGAAAGTGAGAATAAATAAACAAACAACATGCAAACAAACAACCTAGTGTGACCTCCTCAGGGGAGATATCATATAGAGTACCCCAGTGAAGGAGATCTTCTATCTAGGTATAGAAAGACTAGAGAGTAGAAGTCTGATGATGAAACCAGGTCAGGTCAGCACAGACTTATTGAATAAAATATATGAGTTGACAGGATAAACAATGGCAGGGCATTTAGATGTTTTATATCTGGTCAGCCTGAAGGATGTAGAGGATATTACCTGTGACTTCCATGAGGAAGAGAGGTCAGGTGAACTGTCAGCAGGGCACAGCTTTATCCTGGAGTGGTGAATCCTCTGCAGGATGTCACACAATGAAGCAGTCATTGGGGTGCTACAGATGACTCTGAAGGGTCCCTTTCATTCTGTCTGCAGAGATTGGAGGTTTAAATCTTTAACCAAGTCCAATTTGATAGCTAGGTTATCATCGTAAGGGTGAGTGCCAGGGAAAGGCAGGAGAAGGTTAGCAGTGTGTCATATTTTGCGAGCTTGTTGCAGAATTGGGAGATAGTCTCCAATGGGACTGGACTCCAGGCTGAGGTCTGACCCGAGCAGAAAAGTGCAGCTGCAGAAAATCTCAAAAAAGATTGTGTCATGTAGGCTCTCTAGAGATGGCATGAATTCTAAAGAGAGCAACTGGGAAGAGGGAAATCCTGTCTTTGTGAAGCTAAAGTGTGAGTTTAGCGAGATGGACCTTAAGGAGGCCATTAGCTCTTTCTACCTTACTGGGTGATTGAGGGCGGTAGACAGTATAGACATTCCTTTCTATACTGAGTGATTAGAACACCTCCTGAGTAATCTGAATGTTAAAAAGTTGGGCCATTATCCAACTGAATGGAGGAAGGGAGGCCAAATCAGGGGATTATATTGGTTTGGATAGAATTAATGATTGCTAAAAGGCTTTTTCTAAACCTCTACCCACCTAGTGAAGGTTTCCGTCCAGACAGAAAGATATCTTAGCTTTTGCATCCATGACATATGAGTGAAGTCAGTCTGCCAATCCTGAATTGAGAAGAAGCCTAATGCCTGTTATTTGGGGAAAGGAGGGGACATCAAGGAACCCTGAGATGTAGTTACCTGGCAGACACAGCACTGAGCAGTAATAGTCTTAAGGAAGGTCTTCCAGATAGCAAAGCAAATAAGGGACTCAGATAGGTGGACTAGGTAGGCGCTTGCAACCTACATGAAAATTATCATGAGAAGATCAGAGAATAGTGTGGGCCTCTGTGATGGGGTTGAAGAATTTTCCTTGATATATGAACCACCTGACCCCTGTGGGATAGCTTTGATATTTGTCTTAGTTACTTTTTTCTCGTTGTTGAGACAAAATACTCAACACCCAAAATTAAGGCAGGAAAGGTTTCTTTGCTTATGGTTTGTGGAGGTTTCAGTCTGTAATCAGCTGGCTCTAAGGCAGGTTAGTGTAGCACAGAGGCAACACTTCCAGGTGGCAGAAGACAGGAAAAGCAGCAAGAGAAAAAGGGGGTCGCGAGCAAGCCTCTTTTCCTCCCTTATATTGTAAGCTGCTATCATTCCCTAGGGCAGGTGTAGCATTCACACCGTCTTTGTGCCCCCCTCTTGAACAGGATGGGGATGTTTGCAAAGTAAGGACCTTGACTTCCTATTGCTTTGCTTAGTTAAACTTCTAACTTTCTCCAGTTGACACATTGTATCAACCATTACAACATTGTTGGTGCTTGCAGGGGGAGGGGGAGAAGCAGGGGAGAAGCAAGAAAAGGTGAAGCATTGGCCCTTTGCAGCGTGGTGAGAGAGATTAGCTGCCTTCTTTTGCAGTTTTATCTGTAAAGGCATTTCTGATAGCTATGGGATCTGAAAGTCCTTGGTGTCCTACAGTGAAGAGTAGCCATGCATCAAGGCCCCCTGAGAGGTGAAGAATCCACTCTCTGTCCATATGGCAGCATGTTTGTGAAGTGTGTGAAGTGCATACTTGGAATCTGTGTACATGTTAACCTTTCAGCCTTTGGCCAGCACAAATTGTGCATCAGAGCAGACAATTCAGCCTGCTAAGGGGTGGTAGATGAAGGAAGGGCTGCGGCTTCTGTAACAGTCATGTGAGATAATTGCATGGCCTGCCTTAGCCAGTGATGTGCAAGACGCCTTAAAGGAATTCCCATCAATAAACCAAGGGTGATCGGGGTGGACAAGGGGAAAGCTGAGACATGAGGAAAAGGCAAGGTGGTCAAGAGGATGAGGCATGGACACTCGTGTGAATCTGGCATCTCAAAATGAAGTAGAGTGGGTGTAAGAGGAGAAGCAAGATCAAAGTCAGGACCCAAGGCCACAGTTTCCTTGGAGGTTTCTATAAAGAATGGGTATAACTGTAAAAGATGAGGAGTGGATAGAAGATGAGAGAGTTGTGATGAGAATATGACCACCCTGCAGGTTATGGAGGGGTACAGTGTCTCGTAGTTTTTAGAGCCACTGTAAGTATTAAGGCCACAGCAGCAGCCTCTCACAGGTATGGTGGCCAACTGAAGACACTGGGGTCAAGTTGTTTGGACAGGAAAGCAACTGGGCTTGGGCTTGGCACCTGGGCCAGAACAGTGACCACACAACTACCATGTTCTATGGCATAGAGACAGAAAATCTGACAGAGGCAGACTGGAGCTGTTTTTAGAGCTTCTGTTAAGATCTGAAAGGGAGAGAGAAAAATCCTTACCCTCTTAAGGGTCAGCTGTGTCCTCTTTTGTGCGCTTGTATAAAGGCTTAGTAAGGATGGCGAAGTCAGGAATCCAAGGACAGAAGTGTCCCACCACCCCAAGAAAGGAGAGAAGTTGTAGCTTTTTGGTGATTGGCAAGGTAGAAGGAGTTGCCCTGATGTTAATTACAAAAGATTTGGACTTGCGCTCCACTGGAAGTGTTGCCCAAAATGCATGTTTGAGATGGTCGGGGGGCCTTCAGAGCCTCTGGGTAGTGTCAGTCATCTGTTGCCAATCCAGGAAGGTCTGGGAGAGAACTGGCAGGGGCCATGAAGAAAGCTGACTCCATGGGGGACACCAGCATGGGGCAATCTGACTTCCACTGAGTGTGCCCCCCCCAACAGGTGGGGCACAACTGTGAAGGGATCCCAGTTGTGGGCATTCCTTAGCCCAAAGACCAGGCTGGCAGTACTTAAAGAGTGGCCCTTGAGGTGTAACCCTGGATTAGGAAACCCTGACAACACCCTTGAGGATTGGCTGGGACTTAAGTACAGCCTGTCACTGTGGGTTTCTTATGCAAAGACAAAGAGTTGGAGGCAACTGTTTGCAGGCAACATTGTTCCTATTATTGAAAACCTCGAATGCAGGCAACATTGTTCCTATTATTGAAAACCTCGAATGCAGGCAACATTGTTCCTATTATTGAAAACCTCGAATGCCAAATTTACTAGCTCCTGTGGTGAGGTTTGAGGGCCTGCCTCCGGCTTTTGTAACTTTTTCCAAATATATAGAGCAGATTGGGTAATAAAATGCATCTTTAACATTGGCTGGCCTTAGGGCCTTCTGGGTCCAAGACTGTATAAGGCCTGAGGGCAGCAGCCAAATGGGACATAAACTGAGCCAGATTGTCATCTTTTGTCTGGGTGGTTTCCTTAAGCCTATAATCATCAACTTGCCTGAGTGCTGCTTTGTGGAACCCCTCAACTAAACACATGACCACACAGTTATGGCGCCTTCAACTAGGGGATTGTGTGTGGCCACCTAGCCAGGAAAGGTCCCAGTTTGGGTTGGCCCTGGGAACGGGTCTTAAGGTTGGCTTCAAAGTTGGGTTTTCCCCTCAGCTCTGGCCATCTCCTGAAGTAGAGACTGAGGAGCAGGGGCTGAGGAATGGGCATCAAACTGCATTCAGCACTGAAGATGGATGAGGTGGGACATTAGAAGGGGTTTTGAAATGGAGGGAAGGTCTGGACAGATAGGTGGGATGGGCGCTAGGCTGGCCAGAGGCTCTTCCAGAGGAAGCGACACAGCGATGGCAGCTGTGGCAGGGAGTCCAGCAGAGCAGGAGGGAATGCAGGGAGTTCTCCAGCTGCAGGCACAGGAGGGCATGGAGGGAAAGTGAGATCAGCTGGGTCTTTTGTCAGGGCGGAATCGGCATGGAAGAGAATCGAAGGGGGTATGGAAGGAAAGGAAAGGAGGAGAATCTGAGAGAGACTGCATGAGGAACACAGAGGAAGAAAACTGCAGAGTGTAAGAAAAGCCCAAACAGAAACTATCTCAGACCTCTTCTTTAGCCTGTGGTTGTACTTATCCAGATCTCAAAAAATAAAGCCATCAAACCAACTATGAACAGGGCACCAAGACCCATTGTCTAGCTCATATTGTGGCCACGCTGTCTTACAGAAAAATATCAGCTGCTTGGACTTCAGATAGGACAAGAGATGGGAGGCTTGAGATTTTGTACGAGGCAGGCAAAGAGGGATGAGGGATGAAGGGGAGATGGAAATTTCCCCACTGGACTACAGAGAGCAAAATGGGAGAATGGCAGGATCTCTTGGAGGACATTTCTTTTTTTTTTTTTTTTTGTCTTTTTTGAGACAGGGTCTCACTATGCAGTTCAGGTTGGCCTTGAGCTTATTTTGTAGCCTAGGCTGGTCTCGAACTCACAACAATCCTCCTTCCTCAGCCTCCCGAGTGCTGGGATTACAGGTATGAGCCACCACACCCTGCTACTTGGAGGACATTTCTGATCGGGACCCAAAGCCATAGACCGAGTGAATGACAAAGATGGACATCACTCCTACTAGTCCAGGGCCAAAGGGAACTTGTCTTCCCAGGAGTTCTTTTCAAGACCAGTGCTAGAGTTAAAAAGCATGCAAAGCAGGGTGGGCCTCTTTCTGACTTTGTAGGGATGGAAAAAGGCAGGCAGGGAGAGAGAAGAGGAGGCTCATCCAATCCGAAACACTCTGGCACTGCAGAAATGGCAGGAACTGTAGAAACTGATGTCACCAGGTGGTCTCAGGCAAGGGAAGGGAGGTTGGGAGAGGGCTTGAGCCCCCCTCCCCCAGAGAGGATGTCCTCCCTCCTAGGTTTTGGCACCAGACATAATTCACTGTGTGAGTCAGAGACCACCCAACAGTCTTCTGGGAAAAGCAACAAGGTATAAGATTGAATATAGCTGGGTGCAGACAGACGGAGGGTGAAAAGACCATCCTTGGTGAACAAAGAAATGCAAATTTTTTAATAGGATTTGAGAAGGAGGGTGGTCTGACAAAGGAGGGTGGTCTGACATTTTGTGAGAAGGTCTAAGCAAACATCAGTGGTCAAAGTTCTTAGAGCATCCAGTGCCTTAGTAGTCAAAGTTCTCAGAATGTCCAGTGCAAATGTATGGGTGTTATCAGATGTACCGGCACTGGGAAGAATCCATGCTCTGTCTTTTATTTTATGACATCATGTCCTGTGTTTACCAAGGACAGTACCTGTGCTGAGCTGTGGTTTTCTGCAGAGAACAATGTGGCTGCTGAAAATCAGGGGTGGTGCTAGGAAAGTCATACCCCCCCATCCAGCCTTACAGAATGGAAGCTGATGCTCAGAGTGCTGCACTTTGAGAATTAGCAATGCAATAATGATGCACTGGACCCTGTGAGTTTTTTCTTCCATAGTTACATTTGGAGACAGCAAACTCAATGTAATTAAAGTCCTCATTTAGCACAATATTAACTTAGTAGGTATCAACATTCTTTAAAATCTTACAATTTCTGACAAGGTTATTTTATAAATGAAAGAAATAAAAAGCTGAATGAGTAAATCTGAACCAACGGAAATGTTTATTGAGAACTTACTCTGGGCCAGACATTATGGTGAGCACCTACAAAGTGGAAAGTCCTGGTGAATACTTGGGAGAACTTACAATCTATAGATGATACCTGAGAGCTTTTGAATCAACTAGTGAAATCCCCATACAATGGACGGGTTCCACACCAGCCATGGAAGAAAGAGATTGTTAAATATCATAAAGCCAAAGAATCTCAGAACATTTAACACTGTGCCAATAAGACATGGTAATAAGAGGTCCAGATTGTAATATAGAATCTGAAGTCCTAGTCACTTGTATCATTGTCTGTTTGTACAAGGAATCACTGGACAAAGAAAGATGGAGAAACAGATAAGAAGTTCAGAAACACGAATTCTCCAGCTCTGCCCCTCCAGGTAGGACCCCTCCCACCTCTCAGGAGTTATTCTCTCCATAAATATCTTTCTACTTTTAACTTCCATTTTTCCTAGAATTCATTCTTCAGTTTTTACAGAACACAAACCCAGCACATCAGACATTTAACACTTAGATCGCATTTGGAGGTTCTGATATTGTCGCTGTATCACAAGGACCTTTAGTACTGGCAGTGTTATTGAGAAGGATAAGGGTGATGTTAGTAATTATTTTTGTTCATACAATATCCCACCTTTACCCTTGACTCAGGCATATTTCTGAGCATACCAATATCTAAGCAGGGCAGTATATTATTTATTATAAGACAATAACCTGCCAGTCTGTTCACCATTTAAAAATTGATGAAATCACTTATCATGAGAAGACTTTCTTAAAGGGCTAAATGTCCTGGAAATTAAAAATTCAGTTCCTAGTCTTGTGAGACTGAGGACCAGGCTCTAGAATGTGTTGATGTAGAGCTAAGTAATGAGGGGAGGGAGGTAGCCAGGGAGGCAGGTTGGCAGCTGGCCTGCAGACTGATGTCCCAAGCCTAGCTATGCTTCTGTGAAAATGAAAACCTGCTTATAAATAGAAAGGAGATACAGGCACAAATAGCGATAAGCATCATAATGGAGGTCTACGTGTAAGTGATACAGCTGCTTTATAGAGTGGAGGACTCAATCTTTTCTGAGTACCCGCAGGCTTCATGTAGATGGTGGAATTTAAGATGTATCTGAAAGGATGTAACAATTTTCTGCAAGCAAAGATGCAGTGGTAATGTTCCAAAGAGGGGGAAAAAAGAGCTCTTATAGTTCCATTTGCAAAGAGTCCTATTACTCGCTTAAGACAAGTGGCTGTTTGGTCAATGGCATGTTATGATCTGGGAATTAATGGGAAGTTCCTTGTGCTATGATGAATGATGTCCTTCAGAAAAGAGCCTGTGTCTTTCCTTGATTTCTCCCCAAACATGGTTTGGGGTGAAGTGAAGAAGGAGAATCTACCAATGAGCTACAGATTCCTCAACTCAGCTGATTCATTTAGGATATTTCAGTCATATCCCAGCAAGCAGATTAACACGAAAGATTTTAAATTAGTAATGGAAGTGGATGTGAGTTCCTTTTTATTATAGTTAACTTTATTATATTTCAAACTGCAGCAGTCCAAATATGACAAGTCTGTAGAAATTTGTGGAAATTTGGAGAAAACACAAAAGTTTTTACCAAATGTCTTTGCCTTGATAATTAAGAAATTTAAGGCCCTCAGTTTGAAGCTGCATTGAGACCAAAATTTCAGGTGTAGCATTTGATGAAAGATAAAGTCTCAAATAGGCTACCATTCTCCAATTACTTAATAATCTTCTAAGTATTATCACTGAGGTCTTCATAATATAGACCAGAGCTTGAAATTCTATATTCTGGAATTCAGACTAGCTGGGTTTAAAATTTTGCTCTATATTTATTAGTTGTGTGTATGCAGAGATTTTTCTTAACCTCTAAGAACCTTGGTTGCCTCATCTATAGAATGGGATCATAATAGTAACTACCTTAAAGGACAGATAAGTTAATTAGAGTAATCTCTTTCTGGAATGGAATATTACCTTAGTATGGAGTAATACAATCACACATGCTTGTGTGATTTTGAGTAAGGCATTGGTATAGATTCTTCTAGAATTAGTAGGGAGTCAACAAAGTATTTGCTTCCAGATCTTCATTTTACAAGAGACAAAATGAACCCAAGGTAATGGGAGTTTTTAATAGCTGGACAAGGACCAACACTGTAGCACGAAGTGAAATTCTTTTCATTGCTAAATAGTATAGTCTTTGTTAATAATATAGCTCTTCTAGAGCAACTGTGTTTGGAACATTACTGTGAAAATCCCTACTGTGATCTTTCCCAGAGCCCTCTTTAGTAGCTACTTTCAAACTTTTACCTTTTACTCTGACCATCTTGAACATGTAATTGTGCTTCTGGTATTTATTTCACACTGAAGATGGTCCTTCCTTAAAACTTTATAAGATTCTGCAGGATTCCAACGTGCTTAACCAGTCAATGGTTGGAGGAAGGGAAGCAAGCTATGTTTTGGGGGACAGGAGTGATAACTATTCAGACAGTCATATGTACCAACTTTCAAAGCATTTGAATTTGATTTTTCAAATCAGTGAAATTTTTCATAGATTAAAATATATGAAACATTTTGTATCAACAAAAAATGTATCTTTAATGTTGCGAATATCTAGTAAATCAGATCATACTTCTTTTAAATATTCCTACAGAAAATGATCATTTTATTTGCCTTTTAACCTTTGAAAGTTTCACATTTTAAAATCAATCTTTAATTGTTTTATTTATAGGAAAATATCTACATGTGAGGAATTTCCATTCCAATCTTGTGTTTTATGGAGCTAATACGAGTGCTCTTTTTTAATTTCTCAGGAGTGCCACAAGGCATAATAATATGACATATTAAATAAATATGATATATTTATATTATTAATATTTAAATAAAACATTAAGTAAATATTATTAAATAAAATATTATTTATATTTAAATAAAAATGATATATTTAAGTTGGGAAAAAGAAAACAAGATATTTCATGCTACAGACTCCTTACTTATGCCCTTTTCATAATCCGTCTGTAATTGCTGCTTTCTTTATCTCTTCTCTTTCTGCCCCTCACCCCTTTTCCATTCTCTCATTAGAAAACAGACTCTGGAGCTCAAGTGAGGATCTGAAATCACAGCTCTGCTGGGTGCTGTGTAGGCATTACTACAGCATGACATTTTTATCATCTTAGTTTTTTCTGGTACTAATGAATGCTCTTGCTAAATGCTTGGGCTTTGTTGTGTAGTCTAACAAACATTTCTTCGTGTTAGCTGACTACTAAGTACTCAGTGTGGAAACCAACTCTGCTTCTCTCCCATAAGCTTTGGGTCTTATTTATATGGCGTTTCCTTCCGCACTCCATTTGCGTGCTCCTTCACACCAGTGCTGACCAGAGTCCTCCAAAGTCTTCCTCCTCACCTTATGTACAGTTCTTTTGCACTGTACATAATATGTATAGCTGGATTCACCACCTACACCTAGCTTGATTTCTTCATTTAAATCTTCAGTTCAGCTTTCTCTTTTGATACCAGGTTAATGAGTGGATTGTCCTACATTGATGCTGTAAATTGCTAAAATAATATTTCTACTTCAGCATCATGTGATCCTCGCTTTATTTTCTTCTTTGGAAAGAACATCTTCGCTTTCCAATACAATACTCAAATCAGAGCAAAATATAACCTCGGAATTATCTTAGTTTCTTCTCTCTATCTAACTTTCCGCACTCAACCACATATACTTTTGCTCGCCTTGCTTGGGAAAGTGTTCACCTCCAATCCCTGTTTCCAGCGCCACTGTCAGATCTTCCTCATCTGAAGTTTGAATCCTCGGGCTCACCTTGTTGCCTATGTTCTCTCCTCTGTAGCACCGTCTTCCAAACCTCCTCCATGTTCTTCCCAAGTATTCTTTCCAAGCCCAAACTGGTTCTTGTCTCAGTGATCACTCACTGTGACTTGTCAACTTGACTTAAGAGCCACACAGCAGATTAGTCAGGCTCTGGGTGTGTCTATGGGTGATTGACACATAGGTTACAAACAGAAGGAAAGCCCCACCCCAGATGTGGGCGACACCAAGCAATAAGGTTGTCGCCCAGAGGGATTAAAAGGGGGACAAAGAAAGAAATCTGTCCCTCTTTATCCTTTGGAGAAGCTCTGGTCTTCCCCATTGCCTTGAAACATACCTCTCCAGCTCCTTCAGCTACCAGTACAGACTGTTCAGCCTTCCAAAGCAGACTCTCTGGCTTCCTAGCGTGGATTCATATTGGACTCTACACTGAGCTTGAGGCTTTCAGTCTTGGCCTGAATTCTCCCCCTCTCTGTGCAGATGTTCATTTTTGATTTTTCCACTCCTGATTCCACAGATAGCCATTTTAAGCCTACCTGCTAAATCCTGTATATAATCACACATATATTTTATAGTAAGTCTCTTCCTCTAGTGAACCCTAACTGACAGACTCACCCTGTGCAAATGCCTTATAACTCCCAAAGCTCACTTCCAGCAGGAAATGTGCATTGCTTTATAGTATTATAGGCCTTCTGATGTTGTGCCTTACCCTCTTAAACTGTTTCAACTGTTGCTTGCTGAGAATGTTCTAATGTAGGAATGATGTAGTCTTTGTACTTTCTCCAAGATAATGTGCTCCTATGTACCTCTGTGCCTTGGAGCACTTATTTTCTTTACTTAGAATTTGCCTCCCTTGTCCAGACATCTGCTGCACAAATGCCTAGGTATTTATTTACTTCCCTGGAAAGCTGCTCCATTCTCACTGGAGAAACCTCGTGAGATCACTCCTCTTTCTGCTGTATTTTGGATATTCCTGCAAAACCTGTGTTGGCTCATTCATTTTAACAGCATGCATGTAGTTTCTCCTTGCAGAGTGCAAACCCTGAAACAGAGACAGCTCCTCTCTTTCAAAGCAAATCTGTCGTACTTAACACACTGCCCCAAGTACTCAATAATTTTGAGCAAATAAATGAACAAAATCTGGGACCACTGGCTGACATGTCATCAGTGGTTAATCAAGGTGCTCACAGATTCACAGAAGAAGTTCTCAAACATTCTAGATATCCTCCAAACATACACTGAGTCAGAATTCCTGAGTTAGAACCAAAGAAACAAATGTATGTGCCAGTGACACAGCTTAGCAGCACAGTGCCTGACCCGCAAGAGTGAGGTTCTGAGTTTGACTCTAGGTCTCAAAAAATAAAAGAAAAAAAAGGAATCAAAAGAAACACAAGATAGATAACTGTACTACTAATCTCTGTCAGTTCATCAAAAAGGACAGTTTGTGCTTTCATTGTCTGATTGATCATTTTTGTGCCAAAATTTTGTTGTAATCTGAACAACTACTTTGAAGATAACAATATGCAACATGTTAACTAGTGTTCATTTCCTATTGTTTTGTTTTGAAATTTTGTATCATCGCTTTGATTCTTTGTTGTTGTTGTTACGTTTAAAAATAAAAAAAAGAAAAACGGATGTATAACAAGTTTCCAGCTGATTCTTTACAAGCCAACAGAAATCACTTGGGAATTACTCATCCAAACTTTCTCAGCTGTTGACTGTCTTTTAGATGTTTCCTTATACTCAGTGATAACTGGGTGTCAGTCGGTTTAGGTAAAACTTTGCATTTGTTTCCAGCACTGAGATTCTATAAAGTGTGATCAAATATATGGCAGATGTTTAAAGAAATATTTACTGCGACAGAAATCATGTTGCCATGAATCACTCACAATACCTGCCTCACTTAGAACTCATGTACCTCATCAGTCTTGCCACAGTTCTTGACCTCCCCTCTCAAGCATCTTTAAGAAAACAAACAAAAAATACAGTGTGTGATGCTGCTGAGCGCCATCCAACAGAAAGGCTTGTGAAAGCATGACAGTGGGTCCTCGTTCACCTCATCACCAAATCTGGGCCATACCACTTTTCGCTCTTTCCGAAAGTCAAAAGAACCATAAAAGATAAACATTTTGAATCGGTTCAGGACACTGAGGTAGCCACAGAAGCCCAACTAAAGATATTCATGAAAGAGGACTTTCCCAACTGCTTCAGAAAGTGGGAAGGATGACGGGATAGATGTGTTTGAAGTGAGAGGAAGTGTTTTGAGGGGATGAATGGCAGTATGTATTTTGTTGTAATCATTTTTGATTCGACATTCACTCTATTTTTTGATCACGGCTCGTATGATATTGAACTGGTGATGATGCGATAGCCACTGTTAGCAGTTACATGTGCACAGAATAGCCTAAGTATTCACATAGATCATTTAAGTGCTGCCGTATCAACAGCTAATATGTCATACAGTCTCAGGACTTCCCAGTAGATGGCAACACAGCCTCAGGAAAGGGCGTTGTGACGGTCCCTGGACACTGCCACAGGATGTCACCATTGCAGTGCCTTAGATTTAACAGCCGCTGGCAGTTGTGCTTAGATTATGTTCATACCTTAGAGGCCTCACATCCCTAGTTGATTTAAAAGAAATCTTTACCTTCGCAGGTTTCTAAAGGTGACTGTTTTAAGAGACTGGATCTACTATGTGATTTGCATCATTTCAGGTAAAATTACCTCTTCACAAGTCAATACATGGAGCCCAGGCAGAAATGTTTCTCAGTTTGGCTTTCTTGTACAATGAAGAATCTCCTTGAATAGATGGTATGACACAGTGCATCTTTATGAATCACTGGTGACTTATATGTCACCTCCTACAGGTTAGGACAGGTCTTGTGAGGTTTTTAAGAATTTTAAGGCACACAGAGTGGGCAAATCCCTTCTCCCAGGGTGATGCCCCATGCCCGGGATGGGGGACACAGGTGTTGGAGACCTTGGGGAAGCAGACTGCACTGCCTTTTTGTAAGATTATGGACTCACCTCCACCAGAGTCTCCAGGTTTTCAGAAACCCCTGGATCATGTTTATGGAGATGTCCAGTTCACAAGTATTGGCAACTAATTCAAATAATTCATAGCAGGACCAACAAAATACAACTGTATGAGACACTGAAAATATCCTGCCAGTTAGCAGGTCCTCTTTCCACAAAGGGGTTCAGAAGGACCGAAGTTGGACTGGAAGTTCTCAGAAGCCAACAACTGAGGACCCAGACAGCAGAATTTGAGCTTCGGGCTTTCTCTCCTGAAGAAGTATGTTGAAATAATTGCCAGTGCACATTTCAATCAAAGAATTGTTTTCCTCATGTGAGTTTCAAGAAAAATTAGCCTCCATTTGGATTGTTAAATAGTATTAAAACAACTTCTTAGTTTATTTTCCTTGGTTTTACTGGTAGGGAAGTCATGCTTCTACTTGCCTCCTTAAATTATTTTCATAAATAATCATGGCCATAATATCTCTATGTGACTCATGTAATTTTTTGTTTATATTGGAGATTTGTCATTTTTCCTGACTGGAAAAGTAAGACATGTCCCTCATGGGTAGGAAGAGTGGGTACCTCAAGTACTATACAAGCACTTTATAAACCATACCAGGTAATAAACACCCCCTCCCAATTGACCACTCTTCCATCATGGTGACAACTTTGTGTAGACTCTTCTGTGGATGTCACAACACATCAATATGAGATAAATATGCAAACCTACGTATTCACAGAGTGGTCTTTAAAATATATGTGATATTGGTTTGTAGTCCACTTTTTCATACAACAATCTCGTTGTTGATGAAAAATTGATTGCTATATTGATTGGGTTATTCTTGGAAGTTATAGGCCACTACCCCACACCAAATCTGTGTTTGAGTTATGGCCCCACCATTTACTAGCAGTGTCAACTACACTCTAGACTTGTTTTTGTCCTTAATGGAAATTTGTCTGATTTTTCCATAAGTAAACTAAAGGCTTTGGATTAACATATGTAATATTTTTTAACATGCTGAAGAAGTGTTCACTTACCTCTAATCGAGTAAAGTGATTAATGTAAATCATGAATGGAAACTAACTCATTAGAATACTGACTTGACAACTGATGAAATATTTATAGCTTCTTTTGAATATTTAATATGGTGAATTATTTTAATAATTTCCTATTTAGGATATACAGACTTTATTTCATAGTAGCATAGTTTTATTGTAATGTTATATTCAATTCTCTTTTAAAGAATGTTACAGTTCCCTGAACTTGTATTTTCTTCAGTTTGTTTTCAGATTTTCTAAGATTAGTTTTGTCGTTATGCGGCTCTTGCAGAAATCATTTTGAATGTTTTTGGGTTTTATCTGGAACTCTTAAAACATCATTAGTCTCATGTTTTATTTGATAATGTGAAAAGCAGTTAAATTTCCAGGTTTAGTGCTCCTTAGGGTGGAGGTCTTGACAACATTTTTAATTTTCTAAATAATATTTTACAGAACCCAGTCTCAGCTTTTGAAACATCTTGTAATTACTCAGCAATTTCTTTTAAAAATGCTTATTTTCTAATTTGTAAAAATCTAATGGTTAGAAAGTTTCCACTTCTATCACTGAGGGATTCTATTGTTTTAAATTAACATGTTTCAGGATCAACTAATGAGTCTTTTTCCTAAGAGTCTGTATCTAACTCTTCACTTGTGTTTATAGGATTGAGGAAAATGTTACATTACCTGAGGTAGCAAGTTTTTTCTGCTTATGTTTGTTTTCTTATATTCTTTTTAAAGTTTAAAAGTGTAATTAAGCCTGCAGCTTGGAATGGTGGGGAAAAAAAAAACTAAAAATGATTACTTTCAAGTGCCATATAACAAATCAGAATATTATCAATGTGCATGCATTGATTCGTAAGTGTGGTTAAATTTTGTTTTTTGTTTTAACCAAACTCCTTCCACAATTCTAAAAATGTGTCCAGGACTCAGAAATGATACTTAGATCTTTATCTAGTCTTCAATTATAATAGATGTATAGTTGCACATAATCTCTGACTAGTCTATTTGGGTTTTTTCTGCACATTGTTGAATACCTGGATATTTATTGTATTTGTGCTGAAATTTTTATTTTATTTTTTGCTCCCAAGTTAGATATTTCAGTGACTGATCAATACTAAAGACAGAACCAGCTCTGTAATTGACTTAATAATTTCTTTTTTGAAAAAATCTAGTTTATTGTTTAATCCTGATTCTTATTAATTTTTTCTTCTGCTCTCCTTATATATATGCTTTGTCTTTTTCTTGGGGAGTTGGATTTTTAGTTCATTTAATTTTTACTTTCTTATTTTGTAATGAAAGTACTAATAGAAATTTGCTTCCCTACCCAGTTTTAGCCATACTTTAATGTTGTCTTTTTTATTTTTTCAAATCTGAGATTTATCACTTTTTAAAAGTAACTTAAGATTTAAAACAAAGACTTAAAAATTAATAGTTCAAAATATGTTGTTGAGTTTAAATTTTTTTTCTATAGCTTTGGATTCCACATATATTCTGTATTTCTATTGTTCATAATCTCTTATTGCCTAACGCAGTCAATTTTTATAAATTTTCCAAGATGTATAAAAAAAAATATGCTCTCTGCTCACTACACACTACTTTATTACGTCATTTTGATCCTTCACAGCCATCTTTCTATTTATTTTATTTGCATCCTGTAAGTTTTGCTTCAGATATTGCCATGTTTTTATAAAATATGGTACATAAAAATTCATATCTACCATACTTGCATTATATTCTATATGTTTTTTGCAAGGGCCTTTTAGTTTTATTTGATAAACCTTCATATTCTTTCTTCCTGTTATTTAGTTATATTTAAGCTTTTATCTATAATGACTGAATATTGATGTTTTCAACACTTTTCAGCCATTTAAATTTATATATCTTATATAATTTGAATATTCTGGTTTTACTCAAAGATCCAAGGACTTAAAAAGTTACTCATTGTACTTTTCTAGTGATGTAAAGAAAATATTTTGATCTAAACAAAAGGAATACAGCGAGCTGTGTCATCTATCCACCTGGAAGGCTAGGTAAGGGCCAAGGCTAAGCAGCCAGTAAACTCAGCGCTCCGCATTTCACCCGAGAATTAACGCTGTAAGACAGGATCGCTAACACTGTTGCACACACCGCTTTCACCCTGGCCCTGGAAACAGGTGGATTGTGCTTCCGCTTCCTGTTTCTGAATCATCAGCTCTTGAAGGAACATTACAAGGGCTTTATTTCAGCCTTTTTCCTGTGGAGAACTCCTTTTCCCAGCATCCTTTGTTAAAAAGGCTGTCTTTTTTTCCAGCCTATGTTTTTGGCCCCTTTAGCAAAAATCAGATGGTTGAAGGTGCCCGGGGTTGTGGCTGCGTGTTCCGTTGTCTTCCATTCATCTCTCTCCCTATTTTTGTGGCAGTACCACGCTGTCTTTTTTTTTTTTTTTGCCAGCTTTGTACTGTAACTTGAAATTCCATATTGTGTGGTCTCCTGCTTTGCTTTTTTGCTCAGGATTCTTTCGGCTATTCTGAGTCTCTTCTTTTTCAATATAAATATTATGATTGTTTTGTTCTAGTTCTGTGCATATCTCTCCCCCCCGTATGAAAAATAGAATCAAAATGGATCAGAGAAAGACTTAAGATGTAAACACAGAAAATTTAAAACTGTTGTAACTTAAGGGAAATACTTGAAGCCACAGGCAAGAGGAAAAAGAAATATGTGTTTTCTTCTTTTATAATTGAGAAAGTCGTCCTACCCATTAGCATTCATAATGTGGGAGTTCTTCACACATAAAGTGCCACTCAGATGCTAGAAAGCCAAGTACGAAAGAGAAATTACTGTCTTTCTAACAGTTACTTTTATAATTCAAAAAACATATAGCTAAATTTCTATTTTTTGCTTTATTGCTTGTAGCCTATACTTATGATTTTTCTGCTATAAAATATGAAGAAATTAATGCATACATTTTTTCTAAACTCTTTTTAACCCTTTCAACTTTCAGCGTCTATGAAATATATTGTTTTATATCACTGATATTTAAAACATTGGCATTTCATCCCATAATTGCAGTTCACTTAAATTGTGCATTGAGTGGGAAGAGTACTAATGTTATAGTGGACTATAATAATAAGGCAATGACCCTTATTGTAAGCACTAGTTTAACAGTAAAATAATCAGAAAATAAAGTAGTAGAGGAGAGAATGACATAATAAAAAGTACTCTAAAAGAAAATAAGAAAGAAGGGAGCAAGAGTTATTAAGTAGGTGGATTAATAGTCAAATTTATGAAGAATAACTAGTAAACAATTAGAAAAAATAAAGACCAACAAAAAATGTCTCAGAAACTTAAACAGATGCTTCTAAAAAGTAAGTATGAGACAGATAATAAGCATGTTTATAGTCAGTAAACTCCATAATGGAATAAAATGAGCTAAAAAACACAAAAATTGCTACATATTTATCAGAATGTTTAAAATTGGCAGAACTGTTAGTGCCACATATTTGTGAAGATTGAACACTTTTATTCCCTTCCATTATAAATAGAAATCATGCCTTCTACAATTGCACTTACACATTTCCTATGACCTACCATTTATACTCCTATTTTTATTCCTTGGGAAAACGAATGCATGTGTTCCCCAAAAAACATGTCCTAGAAGTTCATAGCATTTATGTTCATAATATTCCAAACTGAAAAGAATTTAAATGTCTATCAACAGGAGAATAATTACATTTTTATTATGCTATGTACTAGTGAAAGTAAATTAACTACCTCCAACTGCAAAAATTTGGATGAATCCCACGAATGGGAGCATAAGATTACATATTATAAAAGATCTTTTATAAGGAAGCTCAACAGACACCAAAGCTAATCTATAAGATTAAAACACTGGAACCACTGCAGAGGCTAATCAACAGAATTGTCACTTTTTCCATTTCTCTGTATGTGATCTATACTTCAGTAACATGGTTCCTTGTAACAGCATTCATCAATAGTATTTAGAAAATAACGGCAATGAGATACACTAAGCTTGTAAGTTGCATTCTTAAGTCTCTTTACTGTTACAATGAGGAAAATGGAGATAACCTTTGACACAGCTCTCCCCCTTCTAGGTATCTTCCCCAAAGAGCTAAAGTCATCATATTAAGTGACTACATATATACCCATGTTTATAACAGAACACTTCACAATAGCCAGAATTTAGAATTTAACAGATGAATGGATAAAGAAAATGTGGTATTTCTACACAATGGAATACTACTCTACCCTTGTTTGAAGTCATGTATTGCTCTCATTGTTTTGTTTTGATTTACTCTATTTTGTTTTGCTTGGTTTTATTCTCTTTAAAATAAAAAAAAAACTTGTATTCATGGGTAAGTGCATATAGATTCAGTACATAATGTTTTTTTTTTAATTTTAAAAAGCAAAATGGAAGAAAAAAGATAGAAAACTCCCTAGTATAAAAAAATAAATAAAATACTGAAAGAGTAATAAGATCCAAAATGTACAGTAGATATTGTAATAATGAAAGGGAAAGAACATGATAAAAAGAAAAGAACAACTGAGATAAGAGAAAGGAGAAAAGGAAACAGGAAATGATTGTATGCATGTTAGTAAACATATGTAAAGGTCAGTACATAATGTTAACTGAAGTAAATCAGACACACAAGTTTAAATATCACATGGTTTCTCTTATGTGAGAAACTCAAAATAGAAACATATATAAATAAAGAGCAAAATAGAAGATAGAGAAATAGGAAGCAGGGAAAAATTCAAATAATTGTTGAAATTCTCTGTTCTATTGTTTCAAAAATATTTCAGTATGTATGCTAATTTGTTTTATTTATACTACTAGTTCCTCTAGGTTATTGGAAAGAAAGTTTTGTGCTATTATCCTTTTTTTCCATTTTTATAAGGCAGTCTTTTTTGTCTATGACTTTTAATCTGAGTAATATTTTGATCACTTTTATTATTTGGGGTACACAGCATATAACTGTTATTCTCTAATTATTTTGCTATAAATTTTTGTTTTTTTCATAAAAGTAAGAAGAGTGCTTTTTGATATTTTCTTAATAGCTATGTGCATTATATTACATTTTTTAAAAAATTAGCTTTATGAATTATGTAATGATTGTAAATACTTCCAAAAAAATTAGAAAAGTAGAATAAAGAAAATGGCAGAAATAGTAACAACATTTGGAACCAGCATGAGAGAATGGAGTTTAGAACCCAGCTTTCCTACTGGCAGGTCACCTTTATTGTTTCTTCTGAGAGAACTTACTTAGGTTACTTCTGGGTTAACTTACTTAGTTAACTGCTCTATGGTTCAGTTTCCTCATCTAAATATGGAGATAAAAATAGTACCTGCCATATAGAAATCTTTTGAGGACTATGTAAGTTCCTAGTCTTATTAGGATGATAAAAGCAGGAAAAACACATTTGATGGCAAATGAGAATAAGTATGATAACACATAGAAAAGTTTAAATATTTGATACTATGTTGATCAACTGGAATTTTGGAAAATTTTAAGCAGATATATTTTTTTCTGAAAATATAAACAAAGTTGACATAATGTTATCAAGAAAATAATCCCTGAGTAGAGCAAGAAAACTTGAACAATGCTTGAAAGGTTGTCAAAATTTGATCTCTAATGAAATTGGGAAATGCTTCACCTTCCCTGCTTTCGGACTGGTTCCTTCATTATAGGTTTTTTTTTTTTCACATTCTTTACTTCACTGGCCTCACAAACCCGCAGAGACTCAAGCAAGGAGTGCATTCGCATTTTCTTAAGAAAGGAGTAAATAATCAGTAAAATGAAATAATTTGTTCACTGTCACACAGCTGAGACAACTCCATGTCTTGACTTTTTAAAACATCTTAAAATATTGTGTTCAATAGAATCATGCCAATTCAGGCTTCAATTATTATCAAAAGGTAAGTATATGTTACAAATGTTGTGTGTTATGTGAGCAGCAAAAATACCATCTTAGATAACTTTTAGGTAAAAATTCCCAAGTATTTAACACTAACACAATTGAACCCTGAGGGAAATCCAGTTACTGAAATCTTCTGAAGTTTAACTTTATCCCCCAAATATTTTTTTTTTTAGGAAGAAAGAACAAATGATCAGTTTAAAATGTGGATGGTATACAAATTATACTTGAGTTGATATAAATGAGACTAAAACAATAACTCACTAGGTCTATCATCTTATGCTTGTGGAGTTAGGTAAATTTAATAATGCTTAGTGATTGTAGATCAGTGGAGGATATTAGACTTCTACTAGCAATCATCTCTGATTTGGCAGGAAATCTGGACTAAGAAGGTATCTATTATATTTAACTCTTGATTTTCATGTAAGATCGTTTTAAAGTCTTTAAAGTCACATGTTTCTTACTCTCTGCTTGTCGGTTTTCTGATATGTCTAAATCCAGCATGCATTTCTGCACCCACAGAACCAAGCAATTTCTCAGTCGTGTTTACATTCTTTTCTGCATATTTCTTTGCCCGCTGAGCCTCAGCCCTGAAATGTGTTCAGGAGTAAACACCATTCTTTATATAGACTTGAAGAAGCCCTAACTGAAGCAAACATCACGTGACTCTAAGCCTTTGAAAGCTAATATTTAGCAACCTCTTGTGTTCTTCGTTTTCAAAATATTTGTCTCTGGAAATGATGTGAGAACGAGTTTGTCAAGGGGAAGTCAAAGTGGACAAAGCCCGATACTCAGCGTGTCCCTCTAAGGGTGTTCAAGCAGGGGCTGGATCACACAGATCAAAGGCAACAGCCCATCCCCTGTGCAGCTTCTGCAAGCAACAAAGCCGGTGACCCAAGCCCAGACTCTACATCTCGGTCACACTTCGCAGACGCAGGAGATCTGAGAGCTTTAGTTCAGTGAACTCTGAAAATGGGAGGGTGGGGGAGTAAAATATGTGGCAGTAAGGTGAAGGCTTGCGTTGCCAAATTTAAAGCAATTTTCCATGTTTGGTTTTCAAATCCAAAGTTTTTATAGTAAAAATAAACTTCCCAGTGATTGTAAAAGTAGATCTCTGCCGTCAGATCTGTTTGTAGGAACGTGAAATGTTGGGTGGTGGTGATTTAGGTTAAATGAAGCATATATATTTCACATTTGCATCAAATTTTTAAAGACTTAAAAATGGACACTAAAACAAGTTCAATAAAGCATAGTTTTGAAGCAAATGAGAGACTTATGAAAAATTATTAAAGTCTGTTTAAAGGGTTGATAAATTCAAAATTGCCATCAAACAAATAGATCAGTTCTTTGCTTTGAAGTGCTACATGAAATCAAATTTTTTAGTATTCTTGACAGTGAAGAAATAAATATTTGCTGCATCTTTGAGAAGAAATTTAATAGTGTAAAAACTTAAAACAAACCTTACTTGAATACACAGATATTAGTAATACCACAAGAGAGATAAGTCATAAACTAGTATTTTCATACTTCCATGTTTTACGAGTCGTGTTGCTATAACAAGATACTTGTTGGCTATTGTATGTCATATGTGATATGTCAGATGCTGTAAAGGGCCTACTTTATTTCACAGTTTTGGAGACTGAAAGTCTAAACTTGGGGTCACATATGGCAGTGATGAGGGCTTCATTGGTGTCACATGGCAGCTGGCCTCACATAGCAGGGACCCAGGCAAGAGTGGAACCATATATGCAAAAGAGGCCGAATGTGTGAGGTGGCAGCATCTCTGATAACAGCTCTCTCACAGCAGTATGAAGTCCAGTCTTGAGATATGAGCATTGATCCTTCCTGAGGGTGGGGCTCTAATTATCTAGCCACCTTCCCCTACATTTTGCCTCTAAAATTCCACCAGCATTCAATATGGTTGCACTGGACACCGGGGCTCTGGCTCCCAAATATTTGAAGAAGCAACCAAATCCATAACAGAACATCTGACAATTCATCCATTTTACAGATTTTTAATAAACACCTACTACTATATATTGGATTTAATGCATAGAATTTGAATAAGGCAGATGAAGTCTGGATGGGAAGAAATAAGCAGAGAGTCACATTGAGCTGCCTGCTATAATGAGGGAAGGAACAAGTTTACAGAGCCCCCGATCCTATTTTGGGGAGTTGGAGAAGTGGCATCCTAGTAGTCACTACCACTATGCATGAGTAGGAGGCAGCCAAGTAAAGAGGAGAGTATTCCCGAGGTTTACTTCCTTCTCTATAGAGGCTGACCCTAACCTTACCACTGAGTAAGTTCTGTGAGTTAGTCAGCGGGCTTCAAAACTGTAAATAAACTTCTTTTCTTTATAAAGCCTCATTTATTTCACTGTAGTGAAGAAATGTTGAGTAATATGGTGGGAGCTGTAAACTCACAGGCTCCTATCAAGGGCTGGGAAGTAGGCTTGGGCAGATATGCATGTTCAAGGCACTGAGGAAGTTCAGGCCTATAGAGCTGACGGGCAATGATATGATAGGATCGAAGAGGCAGGATAATCCTGGCCTCAGGAAACTCAACCAGTAGCAAGAGCATTGAGTATGATGCAGCCAGCAATTGTGAGAGAGAGAAGGCACTGAGGGTAAGAGGTGCTCTAGACTCCATGAAGAGGAGTGTCGACACCACTGTGACAGTGACTTCCTCAGTCCAGCCCAGGAGAAAGCCAGGCACCAAACAAGGACCAGTTAAGAGACCTCTACAGGCTTCCAAGTGATGGGCTTGAGAAAAGATAGAAAGAAGGATCAAGGAGAAGCTATGCAGCTTTTGCCATTTTAATTGCATGTTGGCTTAGGTTTCATTGGACAAATGTGTAAGTTTGTAAAAAGTTTGAAATCTCAGTTCCAGAAGTCCAAATGTACATTTTAACTTAGTAATTTAATAACTAAGAATTCTTGGGAGATTGAATATCAGTGTACTTAGCACTCTCTTGTGAGAATTTAGATAACAATACCTATTTAAGGGGTTCTTATAAGAAAAAAGCCTGCAAAGGCCTTAACAAATTCCAGGGAGGCTACAGTTAGGCTGGTATACATTAGGCACTGTACAAACCATAATAGTTTATCCAATGGTGTCCTCCTGAACTATGGAACGTGAAACTGCACATTCCTATTGATCAGTTCTTCAGTGCATGTAATAAGTGGATGATAACTAGCAGTCACAGTGATGAGGAGGAGGCAGAAAGTTTGCTATAAGACTAGAGATAGTAGCTAAAGGCATGGTGGGACTGATGTGTCATTCCAGCACTCCGTGTGGCTGAGGCAGGAGAATTACATATTTTATCCCAGCCCAAACAACTTAGTGATTTAGCAAGACTGTGCATCAAAATTAAAGTTGTCATGAGACCTAGCTATATAGTTCAATACGAAGGCCTTGGTTCAGTCAGGTACACAATAAAGAAGAAAAAAGAGTAAACAGAGTATAAAAAAAAGAGAAAACCTGCAGCTTAGGGGCGGATATAAAAATACCCAGGTACAATGAGCCATATCATTATTGAGGGGGAGTCAGATGATGAAATCTAGGCCTGGTTCTTAGGTGTGTTTGAGTCCAGTTCAAGAACTGGAGAAGAAACAGCTGTTTTGGCAGACACTTGGGCTCAGGCTTTTCACTAGGAACAGTGTCATACACACTGATGATCTGTAGTGAGATGTCAAATGCTAAGACACAAAGGTTATAGAATTAGGAAGTTGAAACAGTGACATCACGGACATTGCAGAGGGAATCCAAAGAGAATAATCACTGACAGCTCCACATCAGCGGGTTAGCGTGGCCAGCCAGACTGTAGGCATCAGAGGGCCACTGCCGTCATGAGCACTGTGTGGTCACCACATGCAGTTTCCCAAGGTGACTGATAGCAGATGCATTAAGTCTTTGCCTTGTGACCTGCCTTGTTCGGCAGGAATCAGCAGGACGTCTCTTGCAAAGGTCCTGTTTCAACAAGTCATTTCATTCCCAGAATAAGTCCACAATGAGAGTAAAGACAAGGAATCTAAGGTAAGGGAATTTTCAAACAAGGTGAACTCAAGAGCTGTTGTATATGCCTTTGAATTAAAGAAAATACATTTCCAAATAATTTGAGATGGACAAGAAGTAAGAGATACATGCTGTTTCAGTCACAGCTCACACTCCACTGGGCTTTTATAAAAAAATTAGAACAGAAATATCACTCTTGTTGAAGTATTGATACTCTGTGTGTGTGTGTGTCTGTGTGTGTGTGTGTATGATTAAAATGCCAACCAGCAAGGAATCATTAGAAAGCAAATGTAACATTCTGAGATTGTTAGACCTTGAAAAGCTGAATCTTTATATAACTGTTCTTTAAAAAAGTAGTCATCTTAAATTTTTTGACAGGAAATTATCTTAAATTTAATCCAAACTACCTCTCTGCATTAAAAATATGAAAGATAAGCCCAGAAAGGAGAAGAGAATTCCTTAAAGTTAGCAAATTGTTGAGTGTGGTGGATTGACAGCTGGCGGGCAGCTTGTAACACCAGCTGAACGGAATCAGCACGGTACTGGGTGTGGATGGCCCATGTGAGAATTGTTGCCAACAGCATAAAAAAGAGACCTGGAGAGGAAGAGATGTTGCTGAGAGCTCTCCTGGAGGAGCTTCTCATGTCGGCTTTCCTGATATGAACTCAGCTGTTCTCATTGTCGGAGGAGCTTGGAACCTTGTTGACACTGAGAATGGCTGTGGTTCACTTTGGGGGAAGCTCTTGTCCTTACATTGAGCATCGCTTCCTGGCTCCAGAGACAAACATGATGTTGTTGATTCTCCTGGAAAAATTGTCACATTGGCTTTCCTGATACGAACTTGGCTGTCCTACATCAGAGGTGCTCAAGACACGGCTGTTGCTGAGAACGGCTGTGGTTCTTTTTAGAGGAACTTGTCTTTATACCTCAAGCATCGCTTCCTGGCTCCAGTGCAGATCCCTCAGCCCACCAGCACAGATCCTTCATTCCACAGGTGCAGTCTTGCCAGCTTCCACAACCAACCTTTGGGCCTTCCCAGTGCAGATCCTTGATACAGACTTGCATGAAACATTGTCGTGGGCTCTGGGTCTTCAGCTGGACTCATGCAGGACATTGCCATGGGATCCAGGCCCTCAGCTGGATTCTTTGGGTCTCTAGTATGTGGACAGATCTTGCACATTCTTTTTCATTTGACTGTTTGGGTTAATGTTTTAAAATAATGCTATAAATTAGGCACCCTGTATTAAATTGTTTCTCTTGCAAAGTCTGACTACAGCATTGAAAGACAGCTCCTCATGGGTCTCCTGTATCTCTGTAGAACTCATGAGAAGAAACATTGAGTCTTTTCACCTCATACTACCATTTCAAGGATGTGCATTCAACAAACAAGCTTACAGGTTTCTCCCTTCAGAGCAGAGCACAGACGTGCTTCATCTCTGAGACTTAGATTCCCTCAGGACCGGGTGGTTTCCTTGTAAAGCAAGTCACCTGTGCATACAAAGACATCTGCCTTTTTCTGCCTTGCCCATGGGCCTTGATGGATTCTAGTTTTTGAATATTCAGTGTTTTCCCCAAAAGATACATGAGTTAAAGTCTTGATCTCTAGCCTCTGGCAGTATTGGGAAGTGGTAGGACCTTTTAGACAGGGTGAGTGAGAGAAAGTTAGGTTACTGGCAATTTGCCCTTGAAAGTGGTACTTGGAACCTGTTGCCTTTCTCGTCTGCCCCAGTGGCCATGTGAGGCACTGCTTTGCTCCATTCCATGATGTTCTCACCACAGGGCCAAAGAAACGGGGCCAAACAAGTGTGGCTTGAAACCTCTGAAAGCATGAAATGAGACTCATCTTTATTCCTTTCTCTTATTTATTTTAGGTTTATTGCTGCAGCACCAGAAAGCTACCACAATGGCCAACGGTAAGGATCATAATAATTGCTGTGCATGTGAGTTTTTAGATCCTCAGTTACTGACCCAGAAATTTGGTATCTTCTGCCAACAACCATGAAAGTTTGGCAACCTAACTTGTTTCCTTGCAAGTAGGATGCAATCTCAAATCCTTAACAATTGGTGATGAGAGCTCACATCAGGAATTCTGATTTATTATCAGATGCTGCGGTATTCTCTGACAAGAAGTTTCAAAAATGGTCCTTTGCCCAAAGAAATAAACAAAAACAATAGTAGCACACACACACACACACACACACACACACACACACATTATGAGATTTAGACATAGATCACATAATAGTGTGGAGAAATTAGGACCTTTTCAAGTTTATACTAGTGTCTTATGATGCAAACTAAGAGAGAAATTGATCAATGCTAGGAACCTGGTATTATATCCAGGATTTTTGTTTAGCAGTTGAAATTTAGGAGTTCGTATGCTTCATATGCACAACGCTTCTATATTTAACTTTATTTCTGTGGATTGTTGTCTATGGGTTACTTCTCCTTTCTACAAAACCAAAAACATATTCTCATGTGTCTTTAAATCCAATTCTTATAGTCCTTCTTTGCTTATGGAAATATGTTTTTCTCCCTTTTTCGTCCATCTAGCAGTGTTTACCCTGGGCTTTTCGTTGTTGAACCCAATGCAGCCTCTGGCACCACTGCCACAATGAATCAGGCGTCTCCTCGCTCCCTATTCTCCTGAGCCACATCCGTCATAAATCCTACAGACTTCATTTGCCTTTTGTCCTCTCTGGCTTGCTGCTTGGTATGCAGGGCAGCAGAATAGATGCCTTTCTATTTCACTGCCTTTGTCAGGCTGCTTAAAAGGGACACATGGTCTCATCAGCCTGACTCACAGCTCGCCCCCACTCTGTCATTTCTCCCATGAATGGTGAGATTTAGCTCAGGAGATTTGACTCTTGAGAGAGGAAGGAAGTCAAGAGTATCTAGGCCGAGAAAAACAGGAGCTCTTGAGGTGATCGCAAGTGGCTTGAAGGAATAGAAAGGAGAGATTGGATTGTGCACAAGTGACTGCAGTCTTTGGCATTCAGGAGACATCTCAGAGAGCACACACGAGCTCAGGCTAAGAACCACTTAGGCCGCAGTCTCAAGAAGAGACAATATGTCAGGCTCTTGGACCTAAAAGTAAAATCATATCAATGATCATTACATTTGAAACCTTTTCTAACTTTTCACACCCATTTTCAAACAAAGGTGCATTTAAAAAGATGCATTTCTGTCTCCTCTGGCTGTCTTGGGAATCATGAAGCTTTAATAAACATAAAGAAGACAGAATTGCAGATTGTGTCAGGGTGGGATCACAAGTGGTTCAAATGCATCTTTTATATAAGCCAGGAATGTTCTTTGGAAAAAAAGATACGCTTTGTTTGTGGTAATAATTTTATTCACATGTGACTTTTCATTCCAAGAGGATTATACATGCTTTCGGGGGAAGGATAGTATTTTTGCATATGCATATGTATATGTGGGATATGTACTCCTGCTATCTATTTTTGTGAAAGGAAAAGAAGGCAAATAGATATATTTAGTCTAAGAAATAGAGTACAATCCAGTTTAACTCTTTGGAGAAAAGCACTGACAGAAATCTGCTGAGAGACATTTTGCTCGCTTCCCAGGGACGCTCCTATCTTCTCTTTCACTTGACAGAAGGAATTTTCCTGGGGTAAATGGAGCAATGGGCTGCCCCAGGAGTTCAGAAATGTAGCAAGGCAGAGCTCCTGGAATAGCAGATTCTCCTGCTGAGCCTTGATCCTGAGATTCTCATTGTATCTCAGTAACCTTAGCTGTCTATAACTTGCAGGTAGCTGACCACTCTCCATAGGACCATAGTTTTGAATGCATCTTTTTTTCCAATTATGTTATCACTTTAGAACCATTTCTCTATTTGTGCATTGATATTTACCTAGGAACACCTGTCCCTCTCTTTCCCATGACAGCATTCTACTAGGAAGAACATGCTAGACTTTTGAAGGAAGTTATCCTATCCATCCACCTATCAACACACACACACACACACTCGGACACACACACACACACACACACACTCCACTGTGCTATTGAATTCTAGGCATTTCTGAGGATAGAAATGAGGTTATTCAGGACCCTGGCAGACAGAATGGACTTGTGATTTGTATCCTTCCTCCCTCATACCTACTGGTTTCAATCATGTTTTGCATGATTTTATGCAATCATCTTTTTTGGAATGAATGCAAATGGTAATAATTTAATTTACTCCTCTCCAGATAAGGAAAGGCATGATGAATAAGTTATGTCTCATGTGACTTCAGGGGACACAACTTAATTTCTAGAATGTACGTGATAGAAAGTGGATTACGTTAGAGTTACCGCTAGAGCAGGTCAACACAACAGTGAATGCACAAGCACTATGAAATTACTCCCTGAGACAAGGTCCGCAATTTCAGCCTTATAACCCCGCACTGAATGACGCAGACACCTGGGAACCTGGAAGAGTGGAAACATTTAATAACGCAGAATCCTTCCTTGGCTTCATCTGGCCTTTTCCATTGCCACCTACCTCCATTTCCTCTGTCCCAGACCTACTGGCTGTAGCAAGTAGTGGGATGACTTTTCTTCTTAGGCATCTCTGAGCTTGGGCAGTGGGATCTTTCTTCTCTTTGTGCAATTCCAATTCTTCCCATTTGTCAGCAAGGGTGAACTCCACACTGACAAAGTTTCTGGTGACTGGGAGAGATATTCAACACAAAATGAAACTCTGTACTGGAGCCTTGGGATAATTATTTACTGGCAAAGAAGATGAGGCTTCAGGAAGGCCCAGAACTATTCCAAAAAACAGTCCTTGGATCAGTTAGTCACAAATAGTCCTCTGTTTACACATCAGGCATTCCCGGGAGCTGCTCTCTCTTTGCCCCAGTCCTACTCACATGTACGCCTGCTAACGAAAATCAATAATGCAATTAAGCTGAGTGAAGGCCCCTCCCCACCAACTCTCTCTGCAATCATAGCACTTTTTGATTTGCTGGTTTTCTTGTGGTTCCTCCTTTCTCACAATCTGTTCGTGCATAATGATGATTAAAAGGTCTCTAACAAGGCTGGTCTTCTGTCTCCCTCTGAACCATCTCTCTTCTTATAGTTTACCTTTCAAGACCCAGTGCAATAATTACCCATTTCATCTTGTTGTTCTTCCTGGTTCCAACAGTTTGCTTCAATTGTCTACGTAAATGGTGATATGTTAGAAATAGTCTCTTAAGTTGAAGCAAATTTAGGCAGCCCTGCATCTTCTACATAGATAGTCTATTTCTGCCTTTTTGCTTTGTGAATTTTTTCTTTCTTTGTTTTGGAATCAAATAACACAGTTTTATGTTCATGAGGGTTAAATTCCCACCATTAAACTCAGTTAGGGTTATATCAACTACATGAACTACTTCTTTTGTTTTTCTAAATCTGTATAATTTCCAAGATTAATCAATAGCAAGTCAGTTTCTTCATTTCTGTCCTGGATAGAACTGTGATTTAGAACAGAGCTGAGAACCAGGCTTGAGGCCCAGTGGGAATAAATGTTCCTTGCATACAAAGCCCTTCAATGAGAGCTGGAAGAATGTGCTGTTCATGGTGAGCAGGTGCTACCTGGGAGGACTGGACTTCTGAGATGGTGGATGGAATGATGGAAGGAAGCTTCCCTCCCCATTATTTCATAGAAGTTTAAAGAGAACATTATTTAATCTCAGCTCTGCAACAGTTAGTTTCTAGAAGACATCTGTTTGCAGGTTCCTAGAGCCACATAAACAACCAAATCCTAGCACTCACTTCCCAGAGTGTATATAAAGTGTGCCTGCATAAATATCTAAGCAGAAAGAATAAAAAAAAATAGCTCACTCAAATTAGCAAAAATATGGAAATGCTAGCATAGGCAAAGTTAAACAGATTTCTTTAGCTGTGAGTCTTCTTAAATGGGTTTTGATAGGCAGTTTTGCCAAATAAATTTCTTAAATGTGTATAAATTATGCATTATTTCATAGCTTTATCTGTTGAGAATATCCATGTCTCTGCACAGTGCATTTGAAGGATTGTTGTGCCCCTGAAAAATGCTATGCTAGCCAGGTTGGGACAGGTTAAAGCAAGGGAAACACTAGCACTTGCACAGCCTGAAAGTGAGCACTCCCTGAATCGTGTGTCCTCACATATCACTTCCCTCGTGGTCGTCCCAAGCCTGTCACAAACAGCAAGAGGATTCTCCATGACTCCATGGACATGGGCACAGGAAGGCTCAAATATTTTATGAACAAAAAACATGAAATGAAGAGATGTTGTCTATGACTCCGGGCACCAGAGAGCAAACCGATATTGTAAAATAGAACAAAACACCATGGACAAATCTCCATCACAAGGCAAGGCTCCAGTGACAGGCAGGACAGCCAGGCACATCATTCTGCCAGAAGACACCAAGCTCTTCTGCCCCTGGCAACTTGGTACTGGAGTCACTAAGAAAACACACTGAAGGAGAGAAGGAAGAGAAGGAGAGTACCAGAGAGAACAAAATGTTACTGCCACAGAGAAGAGACAGCTGCAGTACTGTATCATTTTCTCTTTGCTTTGTCTTCTCATTTCCAAGGAGCAAAAGATATGCATGTATATATAATGTATATGCTCCCATTTGAACTATATGTATGATTAATGTGAAGAATTTGTTTTTCAAATGTTGTAATTGAGGTCTGGGGATATAGCTTAGTGGCACAAGTGCCTGCCTGGCAAAGGCGAGGTCATGAGTTTGATCCCCAGTACAAAAAAAAAAAGTTATACTTGATTGTTTCCATCTTGGTCACCCTATACGTTGTCTTGGATTTTCCCCGGTACTCTGTAAATTGTTCCATTCTCTATGTTAAGCTCTGCATGGGGAAAGAGGCTCATCAGGGTATCTCCAGTAATTGAACAAAAGCCGCGACTCCTTCTGAAATTGACCGCTGGGGTAGTTAATACCACTTTGTGTCCTGGAGTGCCAGCTGCTACATACCAAAATGGAGAGCGTGTTCTCTGCACTCTGAGTGTCAGCAATCAGGCTGAGAGCCCTCAAATTCCATGTGGAGAAATTGCATGCAATCCGTGTAAATGTAAAACACTCTATGGTGTATTACCACAAGGCCCCAAATTAAAGCTAGGCTTCTCTGGAGACAGCAGAAAAAAAATTAAATATAGAAACCTTGAGTAATCAAACTGACCAGAGATGTGTACCCTGGATGAAAATAATGAGAAACAAGAATTTTATTCAGCTAATCCAGTGAAGACAAAATAACACTTGAGATGAACTTTTTTTTTTACTTTGTTTTTATTTTCTTAGGGAAACAAAGCCAATTCTGAAGATGTTGAATTAAAAGAAATCAGTTATCAAGATCAAGGCCTTCTAAGTAGGTCTCATTGAACTGAGATGGAAATGTCTCCCCAGATTCCTAGGAAGCCTTTGTTTCTCTCCTTAGTGGATTCAGCCCAGAGAGGTTTATCAGTGTCTCCTCACTTATACTTAGGAGAAATGCGTGGACTTGACTTTTGATGTTACTCACTCACACTGATTCTGGTTCGAGCCATTGTCTTTGTTGGATATTTAATAGAAATGACTAGGATATAAATATTACTCAGCAGACTCTTAGAACAAGTAAATTTAGCTCACCACAGATGAGCACACTGTATTAGCAGATTGCTCGTCTAGGAATCTAAATAGTAGGACCATTTGTACAGATGAAGCATATGATGTCAATCTTTTCACCGTTATGATATGAACTGACAAATTTACAAATGCAAACATTTTGTAAATTTTGTGTTATAAAGCACAGATAGAGCAAAAGCAAATAAATGTCACTGAGAGAAATTTAAAAAAAAAAATCACCCTTCAGTTTCTGGAAGTCAGACTGTGGAACTAACTGTAGGTCAACAGGTATTTTTAAAAATTTCAAAGTAATGTAATGGTCATATTTAATAGAATGTGTTCATTTTATAAATTCAGATATTGTTACTGAATATCTCCAGTTACATATTAATATGATTATGTAGCTAAAATTTAAAGATTTATCTCTCAATTTTCAGAAGTGTCAATCAACAAAACAGATAGTAGGTCTTCAACATTTTCTTTAGTTAATTCATGTGGTTTATGACTATTCTAAAAACACTTAAAATACATATTCTTTAACTCTTATATAGACTTTATACCACATATTTTGAATTATACATGCCAAAAATGCCTATTTTATTTATACTGCCAATCTATGACTTTTATATCTGCACTTTTGAAGTATCATTAATCTGACAAAGGTTTCCATCTGGGCCATTTCAGGTATTGCAAGCAGGTACCAGCAGATAAGTGACATCACATTCAAAGTGAATGATTTTCAGAAAGCTTAATAAAGTGACTGTATTAGTCAGCTTCTCATTGCTGGGACATAATGCCCAACACCCACAGGTTAAAGGAGGATGGGTTTAATTTGACTCATGTTTTAAGAATATTCAGTCCATGGTCAACTGACTCCAATGCAAAAACATCATGGCAGAGGCCATGATGGAACAAAGTTGCTTAGTTCATGATAGCCAGGAAGCAAGGCAGAGGAGTGCCAGAGAGTTAAGGGTGAGGGACCAGACATAGACACCAAGCTAACACTTCAATGACTCAGCCAGATACACCGCTAGACTATGTTCCACCAATCCCATAGTGACTCCCAAAGCCAAACAAGTTGACATGCCACTCTAACTAGTACAGACTGTTTATGGACAAGGTGTAAGTAAACTACAAAAGAGAATGCAGCACCCCAGGATAGGTACCCACTGCAATCACTGAATTGGCAAGGGAAGCATGTAGCCTTAGAATGTGGAGGGGGAGAAAGAACATGCTCCAGGGATGAGCTGCATGGTCGTGTGTTGCAGCAAGACTATTCAACACTAGAAAAGACAGTCAAGGGTATTCATGGGTAGTTCTTATTCTTTTTGCCCCTCCAGTACTCTTGATTGGCAAGGCCAATGGTGAACTATTGTTGATGCAGAGAAGTCAACTTCCCAGATCATATCATAGGCCAGGGTGGAGTGGACACTTATCCAAGAATGTGGAAGTGAAATTTATCTGGAACATCTTGTGAGCAATCTTCTGTTATATAATCTTGAACTTTTTAAGTGTTAAATCTTTATCTAAACATTGAGATTGTTTGATGATCAGCAGTACATCCATCCCTCTTGAGCAATGCTCTCTCTTTATGTATGAGCATCAGAATCCCATGGTGAGCTTCATTAAAACCTGCTCTGCAGACCTATTCAATAAGAACCTCAGGTTTTAGTCCTAGGCTTTGAGTTTGAGTATCTTAGGGACATTCTGATACGCATATCCATTATCACTGATGTGGGCTTTCTAATGGATTTTCTTGGGTTAACTCTGCTCAAAACAAGTTCATTTATAGAAACAGTATTTTGCACTTTTCTGCATTTGCTCTTTGCTTTAAAAAAAAAGTTGATTCTATGATCTTGCATTCTGGTCCTTGAAGGGCATTAATAGCCTGTATGAAAACATTTTGCTTGGATGTAGTTTAAAATATTACTGAAGACATAACTCATTAGTATCCCCTTTAAAAGAACCATGTCACAAATGTCTCTCCATCTTAATCCTAAGAGTAGATTCTTCTTGAACTTCTGGTTTACTTTTGTCATACAGATCCAATGAATTTTAGTAATTGTTGAACATTTAAAATTCCTTTTTTTTGTCACTCTTAGAACTAAATTTTAGCCCATTTTAGCCTACCCATTTTTTTCTAACAAGGTTTATAACATTCACATCATTAAAATGTAATTGATTCTTATCTTTAGCTGGCATCATACCTACATATTTGAAATATATCTTAAATTCAACTAAATGTAATTATTTTAATCAGTTAAAATATTATAAATAGCAATGCTGATTGAAGAGAGGCCAGGAATGATCTGTTTTTCAGTTCAGTTTAAAGTTGGCTTCAACTCAATTCTGAATTGTTAAGAATAATTTAAGTTTTGCTCTTTGGACTTCCTTACTTATATTCTACTGTGCTCTAGAAACCACATTCTTCATGAGTATGGTTGGAACATACAAAGAATTTCTCTATTATCATTTTTGAACATTATAACATTGTCAAACGGCAAAGTGGTTTATTTATTTTTTTTGTGATACAAAAGGAGTATCATATTAAAATGCCTACCTGGAGATTAGAGAATGCTTATTTTCTTTTTATTTCCTTTTCATAGACATGAAATATCACCTTGTTTTATGCTACAAACTTTCACCCAGCCTCAATGACAAGGTACAAAAATCACCATCTATCTTCATATTTTTGTATTTCCTTTCAGGCCCAACACAATTTTGGCTGGTAATATTTTAACATAATGAATTATTAAATATGGAGATATCAACAAGTTTGGAACTGTACATCAATTCATTACAAAGACCTTTTCAGGTAAGCAAAAGACCATTTTAATATATCCTGGACAGCCTCTTACTGCCCAAGGCAAATCATTCTAAGACATAGTTATATAGCAAGTCTTATATACAATCATTTCAGACAAATGTTTCTGATTCAAAGGAAAAATGCCTTCCAAGATGGACTTACTCTAACTTTAATGCTATAAATGAAGGGCTGACTAGAAAAAGAAGATGTAAAATAGTCTATAAACTGTGCAATCAACTATTGATCAGGAGTTTTGGGGCTAAGACCTTGGGCATTAGTAGAACAAGTGACAATTTGGAGGGTCTATTTCTCAGTGAGTTTATTTTGTGGCAGGCAGGTTATTGCTGGTAACTTTTGTATATGGTCTCTTTCAGAGTCATCTCCTGTTTCTCTGTATAAGAAAACTCTAACTCAGAATGTAGACTGGTCAGAGATGCTAAATGAGCCCTTATTTATGAGTAAACCCCATTACATTTGCAGCATCCTCTGGTTGAGGCTGTGTGCTTCTTTGTCATGTCACTGAATTTTGATGACTGTTATTTCAGTGAGACTGAATAATTCATCTTACAAAGGGAAGAAGTTAAAATGAATCAAATTAAAAATACAGTAAGAATCAGCTATTCACGTGCACCTGGGGAAGAAAGGCTTCATTAGTAAAGATGTCAGTTGTAAATGCTTTGAAGAAGAAATTTACTTTTATTGGAGAATGGAACCTATTTGTGTGTTAATCTAAAGGAAGTATAATTAGGGACATTTTAAGATACTGTGGGAAAAATTAAAATCAATACATTGTCAGACTGTAAGTTAATACTCATAAAGTATTTTAAAGTAGTTTGAACTTTTCAGGAACTCACATATGTTTTTCTTTCACATTTTTTGCTTTATGTATTTGCATATTTTTAAAAAAGCAATTAGCTTCAGAGAATATTGGATTTGTACCCTTAGTAATCAACCTTTGATCCACAAGCCAGCAGTAATCATTATGCTCTCTGTTCTTGATAGAAATGTTGAGTTTTGAGCTTCAAACTAGATTGTGAAACTAGTTTTTTTCTATTTCTTTTCTTTTTTAATTTTTTTTTTTTATTTTAAAGGTAGTAGAAATACAACAGAACAAGACAAAACAAAGCCAATTGAGACCGTGCAGTGAATTTGGTACAAAACTTCACAGCAAAATCAGTAACAGTAATAGGTACCATAGTATATCTCATTATCTTCACAATAGTTGTCTAGTCAATTAGGTACAGCAAAATCAAACCAAAGACAGAACATTATAAAATCTGTCAAAAGAATACTGAATAGAGTAAAGCAATCAATCATAATGAAACAAAACTGAAAACAACACTTGCTTTCAAAGAGAAGATAGAGGAGACCCCCCATATTTGCTATATTGCACACAGTCATCCTGCCAAGAGATGCTCAGACCTCTGTCCCCAGTTGCTAACAGGGGGCGGGGGGAGGAGTTGGGATGTTTGATTCCAAGCCTGTGGACTGGACCGGTAGGCTCACAGGAGACACTGCTGGATCTCTTCCTGGCTCACATTGGAGGGAGGCGCTCACCAAGAGGGTGGCAGGCAAATTGCTTCTTTGTGCAGCTTCCTGGGTTCCACCATGGCCGTCCTATTTCTTTTCTTTCATAAATTTTTTTATTCTATTCTTTAGATGAGTCTCCATTATTTTCAAGTTTGCTAATTACTTCTTCTGTCATCTAAAAAATGCTTTGGGAAACCCTTAGTAATTTTTATTTCAGATATTGTGCTTTTAACTCCAGAATTTTCATTTTCTTCATAATTTCTATTTATTGACTGCTGTCTTCTATTTGATGTGGCACTGCAATCATACTTTAACTCCTTAAGGTTAATTTTCTTTTAGCTCTTTAAATTAATTTACAATCACTGCTTTGAAATATTTAATAACACCAACATCTAGATGCTTCAGAAATTATTTCTACTGGTCAGTTTCCTGTTTGTATGTTTATAATTTTTTGCTGAAAACTAGATGTTATAGACAATCAGTTTTAGCCATTTGCCTTTCTTTCTTTCCCCTCTCCCCTTCCCAGCCACTTACATGAGTTCTTTGTTTTATTGACTTACCTCAACTAATTCTATGGAGTCTGCTGTTTTTATGCAGTGGGTGGCCCTGAAGTCTCAGCTCACTATATTTTTATTCTAGTTTTTAAATTTTAAGACTGGCTTTTAGGAGTTTTCCTTGGATCAGTCTAGCTTAGTGAGCAGCCAATTACTGCTTGGATGTTGTGCTTAAATACCCTGAGGCGGTAAATCCTCCACCCTTTGCCTTTGGATTTGTCTGTGGCTGACTGTTAGTTATACCACCGCCAGCTCAGTGAAACACTCTTAGTTTCTGTGAGGTAAGAGGTTGGGCATGGGTTAATTGCATTTTCTGCTTTACAGATTCATAAAAACACAATCAATGTGTTGGTTGAGGCTGTGGTCTCATCTCAAGGCTCAATTGGCAAAAGATGCACTACCAATTGATAATTATTGGTGGAATTCAGTTCCTTGTGGGTTGTTGGACTGAAGGGCTCAGTTTATTGTTGATGACAAGTATTAGGCAGCCTGTGATTCCTTGCCACATGGGCCAATCCATGGCACAGAAGTTATATTCATCAAAGTCCAAAAGGGAAAGAGTGTCTTGGGAGGACAGGTATTAAAGTGCTACATTAAACTATCAAGGAAATGGTATTCCAACACTTCTGCAATACTCTATTTGTTGGAAATAATGCACTGAGCCTATCCACATCAAGGCTTCCTTCAGCTCTCATCTCCCTGAATCTCCCAGTTACATCTCTGGCTAGTGAGCTTTTTTGTTAACTCTTATCATCGTGAACCTCCGGCTTCAGGCATCCTTTTCTCATAGTTTCCCACTTGTATCTCAGTAGCATGTTCCACTGTCTGCCCCAATGCTATGTCCTCTCTCAGCAGGGTGCAGAGCTTCCAGCCTTTATGATGTGTCCTGAAGGGCTGAAGAGGATTTTTGCTCCACACAAATGATTTAATGATGAAAATATGGGACAAGTCTTGAGCTGAAATGCCACAGATTGCCACTGTCTTAACAACATACTGTAGAGCTTCTTGGGTAAATGCTTCTCAAATAGTTGTATGTCCTTCGTTCAATTTTCAGAATCTTTAAAAGCAGCTTCTTGCAATCTTCTCTACTTTTATCACTGCTTTTGAAAGAGGTTTTCATGTTTCTTATCCAAGCTTTCTTAAAGTCCTTGTCTTCCAGCCCTACAAAATCAGAAAATGAATTTTAACAAAAGTTTGAAGTGATTTGGATGCATTCTAAGTCTGAGAAGAAGAGGTCAAGGTCATTTTCAGAAGAAACCAAAGATGTAATGACATGCAAGACTTTAAATTTGGGTATGGCAGTACTGTCTATGGTAGTACTATATATTTTGAATACACAGCTACTAATTTCTAGAATATCAAATAGGAAAGAGAAACTGTTTTGTTCATGTGTTAGAAAAATACTATGCTCATTATACCTATCCCAAATACACAAAAATAATAATATGAATTTATTAATGATAAAGGTACTACGGAGTAGTATAATCCTATGAACCTGAGCTATAGTACTTCATGCATGGTCTAATGCAAGATTTTAAAGAATAAAACCACGACTGTGTATAAGCAAGTCTGCAATAAGAACCAATTCTAAGTATGAAATTATTTACCTATCACAGTTTAGATCTAAAATGTCTTCCCAAAGTCTTATATGGTCAAAGTGGGACTTCTCAAAGGCATTAGATCATGAGGAAGCTATAGGCGTCAGTGACTTAAGCCACTCCTGAGTTTACATTTAAATGTGCTGTGGGGGGACCAGGGCTCTTCACAGAGGTGTGTCACTGGAGCACATGTTTGGAGAGTATCCTTTCCTCCCTGACTACTCCTTTCTTTCTCCTGTTTCTTGGCTGCCATGGAGCAGTAGCTCACCTCCGCCATGTCTTGGAGCCAGTCAATTTCGGACTGAATTCTGAATCAAGTTAAACCTCTCCTTTAAACTGTGCGTGTTGGTATTGTGTCTGAGCAAAGGGAAACCTGACATCCATTTTCCAAATCTTCAGAACATTCTGCGGGCCTGTCGTCTTTAGAATCCACCTAAAATTATGCTACTTCTCACCCCAGAGGCAGTATGGTACGGCCAACCAAATTTCTTGAAGTTGTATTCTTCCTGGCGTTGAGCAAATTACTTAACCGTGAGTTTCAGTGTTCTCGTTTATAGACTGAGATAAGAGCATTTATTTACAGGAATGCTGTGAAGACAAAATGAATGAATGTTCAAACATTGGAAACGGGCCGGCCTTTAGAAATTCTGTTGACCATTGTTATTCTCTGGTGTTGCCTCCCCATTTGAGCCACCTTAATTCATTTTATGCATTATTGTAACAGCCCATTGTTTACCTGAACTCTTCCTTCCTTACTGCTATTCTCATCTTGGTGTGGTGCGGCGCCCTTTTCCGTCCATGCCGCGTCCTAGTCCATCCACGCCTTGTGACAAGGTCCATGGGTGGAGGAGAGCGCTTCAAGGAATCGCTTCTCCTGGAAAAGGACACCGCATGTGGGGATTGGGCGCGGGGATCTTGGAATGTTTTGTACTGATAATTGTCATTCGTATAATTCACATAGATATATATCTTCATGTAATACTCAATATGAAATTGAAAATAGAAACTCCAGAGGAGTTATTAGAAACCCTCTAGATAACCCTTTTGTGAAAACTAATTGTGAAATTTTACCTTCTGTGAGTAGTATAAGAGAGTTTATACAAAAGCTTCAAATGAAAGAGCTCATGGAGGAGGATTTACAAAATTCCCATGAGACAACTACCCTTGATCCAGGGAAGTTTCTCTATCAGAAATTACAAACTAAAGTCCCCAAGAAACCTTTTACCTCAAGTGCCTGACCCCCCTCTGCCTTACACAGGGATTTATGATAAACATGGGCAAAGAATAGTTAATATCAAAGGAAAATGGGCCAAATGTAATCAATTAAATTTCATGGAAAAGTTAGCTAGGAATGGGCCACCCTATTGTATTAGATCAACAGAGGATAAAAAACATTACCTAACTATGTTAAAAAGAAAGACAGAAAATCTGGCCAACAAAGAAAAGAATCAATATAAATAGAACAGGAAAGGGTATAGCATGTTTGCTTTTGCAAGCTAATTAAGTAACAAGATTAAAGTTTAACAAAGGTGAAAAAAGTTAATTAACACATATTGTTTAAGATTATCCCTGCCTGGCCCTAAGCCTGGGACGCTTCCTGCTTGGGGTTTAAGTTACTGCCAAAAGTTAGCAAATATATACTCCAGCTTCTAAAAAATAAAGTAGATTCAGATTCACTCACAGACTGGTGTGCAGTGTCTTCTGTCTCGCACTCGCTGACTCCCTGACCACCTTTGGGACCCCTGAGCCCTGCCGCAGCTGGACTCCGGCATTCTGCTTTCAATCTTCCTTCCTTATTGCTATTCTCATCTTGGTGCAGGACTTCATACTTTAAAAATGCACCTAAGTTTCTTTCCTCTTCGTGGCTGTAGTGTACTGGAGCCTTTTGGTGCAGACTTAGGTGTCAGCGCTGCACCGCTCTAACTTCCTTCCGTCCCTTCTCCTTGGCATACTGCAGTTGGCCTTGAGAATGCACAACATGGGAATCGGCTGGTGCTGCAACTGACATTTTGCCACTGCAAAGCTTGTTTGCAAGCAATTACCAGGGTGCCACTGATAGGAATTCATTTCTGTCTCACAACCCTTTCACAGATGAGTGAACAGAAAGGATGAGTAACCTATCTGAAGGCCAGGAAGCTAGCGTGTGCTGGAATGTGGCTGCTAACCCCAGGCCCTCTTTCTTATATAACTGTGTCATTCTGTGAAAATGCTTCCTATCATTATTTTATGATGGCTTGCTTTCTTTACTAATGAACATATGCATTTTTCATGTGTTTATATTTCAATAGGAAATGTGGCTTTGCATTCTTTTGCTCCCCATACATTGAGTTTTAATCTTATCCTGATATATTAAAAAGTAATCTTTTAAATTTGTAGTTCAGGAGACTTTATCTTTGTCAGTGGTGAGTTTTATTTCACAATTTGAGTTTAAGTTTTATACAGTTAAATTTAGAAAATATTTTCTTTGACAATTTCTAGCTTTAGTGATATATTTAGGAAATGTTTTCCTATAATTAGATTTTCATGTGGTAAATTTATTTTTTAAACAATAAAATTTAAACTCTTTATTTAAAAAACTTTCGCAAATACCAATGTTGAGCTAATTAACTCTCCTAGTCGTCTCAATTCTGACAGTACACTATTAGATCTTCCCTTGTCTGGGTCCAGCTCTGAACCTAGTGAAACCAGAACTTCTGGTAGAGCGTGGATATCTTCGATTTATCATGGGAATCCCCAGTAACAGGTTATTCATTTTGATGCTTCTCTTGAAAATCAAATAATAATTATAATGTAATCATGCATACGTATACCTTTATCTTTCTTTACTTGGAGAGAGAAATTTTATGTCCATCTAAACTAATAATGGTTTTGGGAAATTCTGGGAGTTCTTTCCTTGCCTTTATTTGCTAGAACAATTTCTATAACAGAAAAATGACTTTTATTGTTACTAGGCTTTAGTTTTTTTTAATACCTTTTGTTATCTTAATTTCAGTAATTTTTATTTTGATGAATAAATTATCTCCAGTAAAATATTTAAATATAATCCCATATTTTTTTTTCAAATTCCTTAATGTCCATGAATTTCTGTTAAAGTTCCAGCAGTTTATACACAGTAGTTTTGAGGAGGGTGATTTGATGGAGTTACAGTAGCAAGATACTTGCATTCTTATATTTAAGCTGTCTCACAGCATTTTTGCTGAATTGGAAGAAACATTCATTATCTGTGTCTAACATTAATATTCTAGGGATATACATGAGACAGAATCTTGTGGCAGATGCTGCTCACAGGTCTCCTTTCAAGGGTACAGCTTCCCCTGTAATTCTTAGACAGGATCTGGAAAGAATCCTTTTGTCCATCCAGCCGTAGTAAGGGAGATGATTGAAAGTGAGCAAATCCTGCGATGTCTGCCATTGTTTCCACCCTCACAGTCTATACTATGAACTGTAAATTTTGTTCTTAGGAAAAATTGCCCCATATACAAATTCTTCCCTGAATAAAGAAATCCATGTCTAATTAGCACAGATTGGCTCTTTGTTCTGTTGATTTTCTTTTTTTAAAAAAAAAGCTCTTTAAAAAGATAAACTCAGTGTCTGAAAGACTCCATTCTTTCATTATTTATATGCAAATAAATATCTACTATTATTCCTGCCAGATAGAAGGTGAAGCATATTCACAATCATGGGGACATAACACTCAGATTGTAACATTCAGAAAGTTAGCATCATCTGATTGTAGGGGGTTTGATACAAAAAGGCTGGGGGATGCTATTAACTAGCTGAAGAAAAATGCAAACTAAATTGTAATAGGCAACACAATTGCTCAAGATTAAACAGCCACTCATTTCTCTGATAAGGAGGATGAGAGGTAATATTCAAAATATATCAGGAACTCCAACAACTTAATAGCAAAAACAACTTGATCTTAAAAATGGGCTAAAACCCAAAAGCAGAAATAAAAAAAACACCAAGTAAAACAAAGAGACATTATGATTTTTGTTTTTGCTGGCTTTAGGTTGTTACTCCATACATGGTACATGACCTTTAAACTAATCACCTACATGACCTTTGAACTAATCCACAGAGGGATACCTTCTGTAGCTTTGGTTATCTGCTTTATACTAAATGAACCCATCCAATGATAATGGAGGTAAGAATAGTTATCATGGCTTTATCAAAATTTAAAAAGTAAAATTACTGTAACAATATCTAAAAGCAGGAATTGGTTTAAATGATTACACTACCACAGGATAATGAAATGCATCTATGAAAAATAGTGGGATACAAGAATCTATAATGACTTCAAAAGACGTGTGCAACGTGTATTTCCAGGTACCCTAAGAAGGCTTAGGGTACACCCTACTTTTGTTTCAGTGATTATAAAAATATAAGAGAAAAAGAAAACTGAAAGACTACAAAGATAAACACCCACATACTTCCCATGTTGGTATTGTGACATAAAGTATGAAGTTTTTTGTTGTTTTTTTTTTTACATAATTTCTAAATATTTGTTAAGAATTAAAAGTTAAAATAGAAAATAGAGCCCACTTTTTACATATGCATGAGAAAATAAACTGGTTATTTTATGCTTGACATTTATAATCCTTACCATACCTAGCAAGTATTTATTATCCTAACTTTATAGATGAGAAGAGACTCAGAGTGGCATTGTCATTTGTCTTCAAATATTATTGTGAGGAGCACGTTCCAATCCCGTGTTCTCCTCTCTATTAGTCACTCAGAGGCTGGGTGCTGAGGCAGACATGAGGTGTGCTTTCCTGACGCTGCAAACTGGCCCCCTGTGAAGAGTGGTGTTACCTGAAATATGAAGGCTTCTTGTTTTTGCTTTATATTTCAGACAAAGTTCTTTTTTATAATTTTAAAACAAAAAAAAAGATGATACAGAATTTCAAAACAAAATAGTAGTTTAACTATGGTTAACATGTTGCATATTGTTATCTTCGAAGTAGTTGCTCAGATTACAAGATATAGGCATGAAAAAATGATCAAACAATGAAAGCACAAACCATTTTTTTGACGGACTAACAGAGATTAGTAGAATAATCATCAATCTTGAGTATATATAATCTTTTGCTTTCCTTCTTTTTTTCTTTTTCTCCAATGCAATTCTTTCTTTTTGAGCAGTTGCTTCCCCTTTCACTTTCCTTGCTTTAATCAACTTGTGGTGTAGCTAAAAGCAGAGCTTTCTCAAATATTGCTAAGCCATAGAGTAAGCAAGTGGTGATGTGAAGGCCTGGCCAACCCCATTTCCATCCCCTTTGGAATCTTGTCAGCAAACATCTTTGCTTGGAGATGCCACAGCAGTGGTCAGGACCTCAGATCTGCACTGTATTCTAGTAGCAACCCTGCCCAATTTTGCTTCCCCATTTTTCTTTTTATAGACAACATTCTTCAATAAAGCTTTTTACACCAAACTCCATCCAGTGTCTGTGTCCTGGAGAACCCTGCTTGAGATAGGACCCAAGGTAATAGAATCGAGGAGCCTTCTTCCTTCATCAGGATTGCACAGAAAGACCTGGTAGACACTGATGGTCCAAATCTGCAAGACTGAAGTGGGATAGCTCTGTGGCAAGGCTCAGTTAAGCCTGTGCAGGAGCCTAGTTGAAAGGGAGAAGGCTTAGAGCAATTTGCAAATGTGGGCCCCTGTTAAATACACAGCTAATATAAAGCACCATTTGTACCCCAAAGCACTGCTCAATTGTAAGCAATTTCTTGTCTGTGTGATAATTCGTTGTTTTGCATCTTAAAGTTAAGGTACCTTTCTACAATGAGTTTTCTGAGCATTTGGCACTGATTACAGTCTTCTTTCTATTGGCAGAACTGAGTTTTTATAAAAGTCATTGAGAGTTAGTTCTCTCTTTTCTACATTCTTAGAGGCAAAAGCTGACATATCTATCTCAGTCTTGCTGCCAATTTCCTTAGGGGATCACTGTAACATCTGGTAAGGAATTTTACAGTTCTATAATCAGCATCTCCTGCTAGAATTGAGACAGATGTGTGGAGGCAATATTTTGAATGGGGTTCAGGGCAGGAACACTACTATGCCTTACTGAATACCTAGGAGCCAATGCAACAGCAGAATATACAGAACAGACTGTAATACAGAATATATAGAAAGATACATAGGATCATTCAGGGAGGTGAGGTTTGAGGTTTTTCTCTGTGTTTCTAACTCCAAATCCTTAATTTAAGGAAAAAGCACACATTGAGTATTTCAATGACCTATGTTTATGCAACAGTAGCCAAGAATGTCGAATTGTCAGGATCTGCCTCCAGTAATACCCCCTCTCTCTGTTGGCTCTTTGTAAGGAAATTTGTTGTCAAAAAATAAAAAGACAATATGTCACTTGTAGAACAAAAATAGGGTGCATTTCTGTCTCATTCAGCGATACCTTCAATGGGCGTTTGGTAAAAGGTGTGCATAAAAAACCTGCACAGTTATATTCATTGTTTTCATTGTTTTGCACTCCTAGGATAGAAGCATCCTTTTAAACTACACAACCATTTTAGCTTCATTATTTTATAAGAGTAAATATGCCTAAGATTCTCTTTCTTTTTTTAAGCTAAAACCACTTACATGACCTCCTTTTACATAACCTCACTTAAAACTGTATGACTGTAAATGAGCTATAAAGATGTGTCTCATCCAAGTGCCGCGGTTTCCACTATAAAAATACACCTTACCCCTTTCCAGGAAGCACTTAAAACATACATAAATGGTGAAATCATGAGGCAAGGGCAATCTGTACTTTCAATCCTGAAATGTGTGAAAAACATCATGAGAATATAAGGTATTATGTTTGCTAGTTAGGAACACAAAATTTTGGTTTCCTTACTTACATTTGATGTATTAAGTTTAAAAGTATAATTGTATTTAAATGTATTTATATTGTTGTATAGATTTTTCCTGCTGAACACTTTCATTAAAGATCCTGTTTGTTACGCAAGGAATTTTAGGCATATTCTGAGAGCCTAAGCTGAATTGCAGAATTCATACCGCACATCATGAGTTAAGTAACAGTACTTTACTCTGATATCCGAAATTTTCCATTTAAGTAGAGTGTAAAACACCTTTGAGTAACAAGAAATTTAAGTGGAACAATAAATTTCATAAGTCACTTGTGCTTAATCAAAGTTATTCTTCAGCTATCACATTGAAGTTTCATTTTCAATATATCTGTGTAGATTTATCAATTAATGATAAATTTGTACCTTTGCATTTCTAGGACATTTGTTACAGAACCCTCCACCTAGGCAGACACCAAAAATTCCATACTTTCAAGTCTTTTATAAACAATTTTCTTACTTTTGTGTATAATCGATGCATTTCCCCAGTATACTACTTCAAATCATCTCTGGGTGATTGGATCACTTAGGCTTCATCAGAGGGACAGATTTTTTGTTACAGTTTCCCTCTAAATGTCCCCTCAAAGCCTCAGGCAGTCATAGGTGGTGATTTTCAAAGATGGCTGGATCTAGAGAGTATGATGCTGGGATTAAAGATGTGATGTTGGAATTGGCTCATGGTACAATGTGAGGATTCAGGATGCCCTACTCAGGGCATGAGCACTACCCACCTTAAAGGCAGGCTTACTGGATTATAAGGGACAGAAAGTGGGCTTTGCTGTCACTGTTTGTTGCTTTCTACTTCTCCATTTTGTTATCTTCTGTCTGCCATAATCTGTTTATCCTCTGATGCCCCTCTACCATGTTACCCTACCTTGGAGCCAGCCAACTCTGAAACCTCTAGAAACTGTGAACTACAATCATTCTTTTCTCCTTTAACTTTATGGGTATTTTGTCTCAGCAATAAGAAAAAGTAACTAAGATAATCATATAATAGGGTTATATGTAAGATTATAGACAATTACATGTTATTTAATCTGACATATACATAGAATTTACAAAGTAGACTTACAATGGCTGTCTGCAGAGTCAAGTGTGGAAGTGTGCAAAAGGGCTGCCTGCTTTCTGGAGATGAAGGATTTAGTCAAAATTTAGAGGTCTCGAGCTCATTGTAGAGTCCTGTGCCAATCTGTATCAAAAAGCTGAGTAGTCTGAGGTGGAAGGCTGAAGAGTCTTCTAGAAGCCTGGAAACAGATAGCCAATGGAGATAGTGAGGACTGAAGTGCTTCTGAACAAGCTGAATTTAGACTTCTTTATTCCTTCTCTTTTTATTCTATTCAGGTCACAGGCCTATTTATTGGGTGGGTATGTGCAGGGTAGATTTCCCCTCTTCGGTAAATCCATCATCTAGAAACACTCAGAACTGTGACAAACCAGTCAGTAAGGTACTTCTAGTTCAAAATGACACCACAGTTTACTATCACAATGACTTTTAATACCTAATACAATTGAATGTATTAGTAGTTGTGAACTTACTGTAAAGAACAATGAAAATTCTACTCATGTTGAATACCAACACAATGTGTTTCCAAATGATTTTGATTCAAGGTTGATTGAATTCATGGATGAGGAATGTGTAGATGTAGTGACAATATACAATGTTTTATTTGGTAAAGGGACTGTGTTGGGGACCTAGGTGTATTACTACTGGTAAGTTTTTGTGGTCTGGCCTCCTTACTGAAGATTCTGAGTGAGGCTCAGCAGTCTTGTTATGTTCAAAGGGAAGAGCTAAAACTCGGTAAAAATCTCTTCTATTCTATAATTCTCCACTGTTTTCCATGCTTAATTTTTCTTAACATTATACATTTACAGGTTAAAATTTTAATACAAAACAGAAACCAGAGGTATCTGAAGCAAACCAGGAAAGGAATCTAAGATTACCTTATGCAAAATCCTTGACCCCATAGGTCAAGTGCATTCCTGGGTAGATCCCTTAGGAGCATCTAACTCTCACTAACCTTTGAGAGTAACTCTTACAGTATCAAATTCTGAGAGGCACATCTCACAGCCCCTTCAAAGACATTAGAAGGAGACCCCTTTTCATTGCTTTGTGCTTGGCATTCAGGTGATTTGCAGCAAGTGTGAATTTTCTGACAGCAAAACTGTTCTCTTTCCCTGAGAGCTTTTACTTGGTTAGGCTTCCTACTTGTAAGCAGAGATGCACTTGGGCTAGCTGGGTCATTTGGGAATGAATGCTGCCAGACACACACTGTGACTCAGATACTGTTACTGCTGAAGATGTACATTTTTTTCATCATTAGAAAGTTTCACAGTTGAATCTAAACACGTTTTCATTGATTATCATGTTCATTATATTCCCAGATACTTCGAGTCCCAGTGATCATGATTTTATGAAGTTCCTCTTTTGCCTTCTGTAAGTTTTCCTAGCTCAGTGTTGCTCTTCCCAGAGGACTTTATACCTGTATAATTTGAGTGATGTAGACTCACCATGTTCTTTTTCTACTCATTCTAAAAGAAGACTGCTACAAACAGCAACCAATAGAAGCTAGAAAAAAATGGAGTTTTTATTTTGTTTTCTTACATGAATTATGTAGTATTCCCTCAAGGCCAAAATTCTTTCTGCTTTTGATATCAAGAAAAATATTTTTCTGTTCATCTTCTACCTAGGTATTACATTGATCTGATTCCATATGCACTTTGATAGTTGTATGAGTTCATGATATGGTTACATAAATGGTACACATGTGTAGTATGAAATTAGAAAATCACCAAAGATGCCACTTGCCACTGATGGACCATCTGGGGAGGATGCAATCTGTCAGGAACTTAACCTGATGTCCATGAACCAGGCACTACTGGCCTTATCACATGGTTATAAGGACCGAATAACAAAACACACACATAATACAGCATCACATGATGCTTGGCAAATGTCATGCTCAACAAATTAAATGATAATTTATTTTATTATGCAGAAATATTCAAGTTTCCATTGTGCAGATCATACTAAGCACGTCAAGCAACATTTTACAATCTAACTTACAAATATTTGTAAGTGGGAAAAAAGTTTGACAAAAATTTCTGGCAATTTTCTTATTTATTCTGAGAAATACACACAATGATGACCAATTGATAAATGAAGAAGTACAGATCATTGGAAATGCTTTTTCCCCTCCCTTGGAAAAAAGGTAGGGCTCTAGTTTGGGCTGAAGCTCAGCACTTCCTAGCATGCACAAGGTCCTGAGTTTGATCTCCAGCATTGAAAAATAAAATAGAGTTTTGACTCTAAGAAAGATTTTAAATTCATTTTTTTCTTCTTCTTTTTAAAAGTACTCATTAGATGCTGCTACAGCCACCATTGAAGAGCAGCAGCCATTACTCTGCACTACCCCAAGGCCATGGACCTCAACAAGGGCCACTAGTGACAAAGAACATGAGGAAACCAGGGCACAGTGGCCACAGCAGATGCCTCACCAAGCACACTAAGTTTGTGTGGGACAAGATCAGGATGGTATGCAGCTTTGCCCCCTAAAACAGTGCTCCATGGAGCTATGTAAGTTCTCCAAGGACAAACATGCCCTCAAGTTCAAGAAAAGGGTGGGGACACATATCTATGTCAAGAGAAAAAGTGAGGAGCTGAGTGCTGGCCACTGTAAGGAAAGTGGCTGCCAAGGAGGACAGAACCCTGTCTGTGGAATAAACTTTGCAGAAAGATAAGTAAATAGATAAATAAATTTACTCATTAATACTTGCAAAGTGTCACATGTATGCATATTACCAATGTGATTATGTCTTAGCACATCAACCCTCAACTGAGAAAATAACAACCTCTAAATCAAAGAAGTGGAAGTACTTTTATCAGGTCTGGCTGGGGGAAGAGTTAGGGAGGTGGGCAAAATGACATATCAACAGCTGATTTGAAGGAGCAGAAAGATTTATTGGGGGCTAGAGGTGAAGCACTTGGGTGGTTTGAGTCTTGGGATTGGAGAGGGCTTGGCACACATGCAAAAAGGGAGCGGGAGGTTTATTTCTGGAGCTAGAAGTGGAACGCAGCAGTTACTCTTGGATGGTGCCATGGTTTACATCAGTGGCCCCCAAGCCTCATGCCTTTGCATTACGCATTTGTCTGGCGCTTGGATTGGGGGTGTGAGTGCTACACCCGCCTAGGGGTGGAGCCAGGATGTGACCTAATGGCAGGAAGAAGGTGTGTCTCCCTCTCTCTTGCCAGTTTCTGCCTTGCTGTGTGCAGCCACCATGAATTTCAGCCCTGCCATGCCACACTGCCTTGGAGCCAACTGAGTATGGACTGAAACCTCCAGAAACTGTAAGAAATAAACCTTTCCTTTCCCAACTCTGGGCATTAGGTATTTTGTCTCAGCGAAGAGTAAAAAGTAACTAAGACAGATAGCTAAGTTGCTTCTCTGGGCCTGGTACGAATTTGGGTGGATGTCATGTTAGAGATAGCTAAGCCCAAGGCTATTAACTAACAATCAGAACATCATGATGTACTCTTGGGGCCAATATGTACCAACTGTTTACAAGATCAGTGCCTTTTTAGTTATTCTAAAAATGCATGTGACATACATTGACCTTTAAGGGGATAGAAAATTTTAGAAAAACTAAATTGAAATTCTTAAGGATAAATATTTTCAGGTGTACAGTCATAGCCAATTGTAAAAGTTTAAAGGATTATGAGATAGCTACTCCCCTGAAAACATCTTTAGAACATATTCTATTTGTTAGATGCTACTTAGTGCTGATGTGTTAATGTGGACTTAAGTTCTCATCTACTACAGATCAAAGACGGTATAGGGTTGGATCTCAGGCAAGGCTGAGAGTGTGAGGGAAAAACCTTTCATGCAATATTTAAAAGAAAAAACTCATTTTAGGAGAGCAACTATAAAAATAGGGCATTTTTGTGGGATTAATGAACTTCAATCCCTGACAGCCATTCTGAATTTAGGGCAAGAGATGGTTAATACCTAGTGGTAATAAAGGTTAAAACAACAGACTCTAGCACTAGAGAGGAGAGAGAGAGAGAGAGAGAGAGAGAGAGAGAGAGAGAGAGACCCTGCCTTAGTTGTCTGCCAAATTCTGTGGCATAAATAATCCACTGTGGCTGGCTTCAAGTTACTAGTAGGAAATACCTGAATATATGGGTAGCAGAGATACTAAGAATTGGTTCTTGTGAGCTCGTATTAGTGGGTCCAGGACACCAGCTCTTCTAGCACCACTGGTCAACTTATGTCATATTCTCTTGTTGGTTTTATAAAACAAAGTCTTACAAAATGTCTCAATCATTTCTTTTAAGACTTTCTTTTCTTTTTTTTTTTCCTACTTTTTTCATTGTAACTCAGGACATGAACATAATTTTGGCTGAAATAAATAAGATGCAAGATTAAGGGTAGCACATAGTATAACCTGAGAGGGCAGAGGATGATTACCATTAATACTGTTTATATGAGTGGTGCCCAGGAGATGGGACGTGTGGAACCTACACACCCTTGTCTGGTGGCCTTGCTTCTGCCCTATGGGTTCACTTTTACCATGCCACACACTCACACCCAGCAACTCAAAATGCATTATGACATATCCACAGCCCTCAGTGATTCTAGCCCTTTTCCTCCTCCAATCTAAATTTAGCTGCTTTGGTGTTCCGGTTTGTGGTCCTCTTCTGAGCTGTGTGAACAGCACTAGAAGGGAACCAAGAGGAGAGAAATGGATGCATGCTGACAGTGAAGTTCAGAAGCATTGTGCAAAAGTGTTTTAGGACACAGTCTAGGAGGAAGAGGAGAGGAACCTGGGTCTCCATAGTCCTGGTACCAGCCCACAAGCATTTAGGCACAGTGGTCACTATCTGAGGGAGGAAAAAAGAATAAATCAGCGCTTCAACATTCCACCCAATTACCCTTAAAAGACCTCACTGCTCAGTTGGCTTCCACAGCTGAGTCATGGCTCTCTGAGCAGCCAGGGGGCCTCATGAAGACGCCGTGGGTGGCTCTGTAAGGGGCAAAACCACAGTGCTAATCCCAGCTCCTTGGACACGAGTTTTTAAAAAAGAACAACAAGCCCAGTTGATTGATGGTGTTATTTTGACCTTTCTTGTACCAAATTCACTTTGAGAATGCAGGGAAACAGACTTTTGAAATGGTGATCTTGTGCTTATAAACTTACAGAGGACCTCAGAGAGCAGAATGTCATGTGCTCAGCCCTCGAGGGCAGTGACTTCACCTGGCAGACCACCATGCAAGGGCTGCAGAGGGCAGACCTCAGTGCGGTCTTTGTCCATACACACAGTGCTGGTAAGTCTTCACTCTCCTCCCCAACATGCCCTCTTACACGTGCTCATTACATCTTTCAGGGATGGGAAACCAAAACATAAATAAAAATACAGTTGTTAACACACGAGAGCATGGTTCCTATGGTCCTTGCTGCTAAGCATCACCAGCAGCAAAGCAGTCATTACAATTTTGCTAATAGATTATGAATTCTTCCATCAGATCTGTGGAATATGTGCATAATATGAAATGTATTAGTAAAGAAGTAGATCAGGGGTAAAGGACATTACTATAAAGTCATAGAACCCAACAAAAGAGAAACTGCTGGGCCTTGGAACTGGAGCCAGGCCTGAGTCATAGAAGGGCCCTACATAGCTCTGTGCTTCTTGTCCACAGAACCAGGCCAAGGTTTACTAGCTGCAGACAGAACCTCTACACTTAGGTCCACAGGATAAGCAAAGGTAGCAAGGAGCTCATGCATTTTACATGCTTCAGTTTAGACACAAAAGAGCGTTCTCATTTTCTATCCAGCTTCTATCTCCTTTTACCAAGGGAGAAAACAGTTTTCATCTAAGATCAGATGGGACTCTGATTCACAATGTTAGAGAGGGTACAGAGCTTGGGAGAGGAGCACTCCAGCTCACGTCTCTGGAACTTGAAGAAAAGCATAATGTTTTGCCTTCTGCTGGAGTATTTCTTCACTCACGCAAAATGAAATATATCAGAAATATCTTCAAATCCAGGGCCTTGGAACCAGGCAAACCTGCACCAGAAACCCAAGGGTAGGGACCAGTGATCTTTGTCTCTCAACAAACCCCCCAGAGGGGGTATGCTACCGTTTAGGAATTTCTGCTTTATGGTTCTAGAGGGAGGCATCAAAGAGCTCTCAAACTGGACCATAGACTCTTGGCAGAGGCAAGGGGAAATACTACCCTTGCCCCATCCTGACAACTGTCCATAAAGCAGACTGTAGGGAGGCCAGATGCGGAAAGGACTCTGGACTCCTATGTGTTTGGGATGCTGGGGATGTAATGTGTGCCTTGGGAAACTGGGGTTCGTCCATGTCCAGCAAAATGAAAACTAAGGATGGGAGGGGTTTGAAAGATGAGAGAATCAGAATCCCTCCTGGTCATGTGCTTTATATAACAAACAAACCCTAATGTTAAACACCGTTGTAGGGAGTCCTTAGAAAATAGGCTGCTAGACCCTGAAGAGAGAGGGAGACCAAAGGGAATCAGCAGCCCATGTCTTCTCATTGAAGGAGAGACAAGCTGCAAAGGCTGGGGAGAGAGGAGATGGAAGAGACTGTAGTTTTCAGTGGGATAACTCAGCCTTTTGGCCTCTAAGGACAGTGTTCTAATAGCTAAAGGTAAATGGAAACTGCATGGCACCATCCTTATGAAGCTGCTGCTACAGATGCAGAGGAGTTGGAGACAATCACCAGAGAAAACTGACGGTGTTTGAGTTGCTCTTTGGAGAACGCATAAACATTGTGGATGATTAATAAAGATGTTCTACTTATTAAGTGCCTATGCAGCAACTAAAATAGTGAAAAGGGCACAGTGAATTTTCATGACATCATGAGGAGGTTAGTATAGTTCCTGTGTTACAGAGAGAGAAACTGAGGCCCGGAGGAGCTGAGCCAACTTGCCAGAAGCCACGCAGTGATTCAGTGGAAGACAGTCAGGGCTGCAAGCAGCTTCTCTAGCACTGGAGTTGTGTTATCAATACAGCTCCTTTATGGCAGCTATTTTAATAATATGTTAATCTCCGATTCCGGGAGATTACTTACTTCCTTCTGGGATGGAATCCATGAGAGGAAGACTGTCTCTGTTTTTTATTAGCCCTACAGAACCCTACACAGGGGTTCTGGCCAATGGAAACCATAGCCTTGGTTTCAGGATCACAAGTCCCTTTTCTGGACCTGGCATTATTCACATTGCTTTATTTTGCTTCTTAAAGCTCAAGTGAAAGACACAGTCCAAGTGTTAACTTTGCTCCTCTGGCAAAGATCTAGATGATACCTAAGAGAGGGCTTTGTAAATCATGAAAGGCCAACCTGTGTGGAACCTTGGAATAGAAGCGCCCAGACCTCACTCAAAAGGGCTGCACAGTTGCCTGCCTTGATAACGGAGAACTGTGTTGGCAGGCACCCCCTCCTTAAGTCAAATCAAGGCCGTTCACTGCCTCTGTCTTTCCTTTGCATGTGCCCACATGCACCATTTATGAGCAAGAGTCACAGATTTTCAAATAACAAGTATGGACTATTTTTTAAAACACCTATCAAGTAGCCCAGTACCTTCCAGCCTCCCTTCCCAGCTGCCTATCAAGCCAGTTTCTGACTGGTCCAGAGGGAGGAGAGAAGGCAGGGGGAGCTAATAAGGCAGTCCCCAGGAGGTTCAACGCATACTTGGAGTGAAATTACCAGCTGAATATACTTTAGAACCTGGCCCCAGACCTTGCTAAAGGGTGTGGTGTCAGAACCCAGCAATTTGCTTGGATGAAAGCTTTGCAGTTGATGACTAGGCTGAGGAACAAATCAGCGAAAATCAAAGGAACTGGAGAACATATTATAGCTGCTAGAGGCTGAGCTTAGGTTATTCTAGCATTTTAGTCTTTTTTTCAATCTTTAGAAGTACATTGGCATCGATTCCAAAAACAAACAAACAAACAAACAAAAAATAAATAAAAAAAATAAAATGCACGGTCTGACTGGCTTTCCAAAGATTCCCATATTTTCATGTTTGGATGGAAGCCAGTGTCACAAGTCCCATTTATACAAACCACTGAACTATCTCCCAAGGCCCCTCTCTGTACATAAAGCTTATGTCACCAAAGAAATTTCATCCTGATAGCATGGTTATTTTGTCCTGAAAACTCACCAGAACTCAGTACAGCATCCTGCCTGTGGAAAATTAACTAATGGTCAATTTGTAAAACTCAGTTGAACTGAATCAGCATGGTGCTGGGTGTGGAAGGCCTACCTGAGGATTGTTGCCAACAGCATAAAATTAATGGGAGAGGAATATGATGTGCTGTTGATTTTCCAGGAGAAGCCTATCAGGCTTGTTTTCCTCACATGCATTCAGCTGTTTTCATCATAGGAGGAGCGTGGCACCTCACTGTCATTGAGGATGGCTGCAGTTCTCTTTTGGGGAGCTCTGGTTCTTACCTTGAGTGTTGCTTCTTGGCCCTGGTGCAGATCCATCATTCTGCTGGCACAAATCCTTTACCCTGCTGGTGCAGACTTTCTAGTATTCACCACTGACCTTTGGACCTTCCCAGTGCAGATCCTTGAAACAGACTAGAATGAGACATTGTCTTGTGCTCTAGGACTCCAGTTGGGTTAGTAGAAGACATTGCCATGGGCTCTAGGTCTTCAGCTGGACTCATGCAGGACATTGCCATGGAATCCAAGCTCTCAGTTGGATTATTTGGGTCTCTAGTAGGTGGACAGATCTCACACACTCTTTTGCATTTGACTTTTTGGATGAATATTATAAAATAATCTTATGAATTATGTGTCCTGTATTAAATTGTTTCCCTTGCAAATCTTGACCACAACATCCCCACACCTTTAAATCACTCATAAAATATGAATTAATGTTCATACTTCATACTTGGATTTGTCAATATTTGCTGTTGATAAAATGCTAACTTTGTCATGTCATTTAATATTTGTAGCTAACTTGGGTCTGCTGCTTTTAAGCATCATCAGATAAAAGACTAAAGGGAACTATCTGAATATTTATGTCAGCACAATTGTCAATGGTATGAAAATTAATAAGAAAGTCTTTGTCGAAGTTTTTATCAATATCCCTAGACTATATTTCAAGTTAGATCTTTTAAGAATTTGTGTATAACGAATACCCACATAACAGGAGTGTCCTTAGTGCTTGGTGTCTCTGTCTCAAATAAGGAAGAGCTCACACGGTCAGAACTGTGTATCTTTTTCCCTAGCCTGCCAGGAAGGGCAGAGCAAGGTAGTTGGCAGTTTTTGCATTTTTATGTACCCTCCTGCTTAGCATACTTTCTTCATCTTTTCTTCCTTCATTTAATCCACTTGTGTACAAAGACCTCAAATTCTTCAGTAGTTAAGATTAGTCATGAATAAATACATTTAAAAAACAAACAAATAATGAATGTGGCAGGAGACATCCTGATTCCCAAAGCAACTTATCTCTACATCCCTACCCCTCCCATCTGGATCTACTGGAGCACCCCCAGACCAAACACATCTTGATTCCTAAAAGGTCAGACAGCTGGAAGCCTTGGACTAGTGTGGGTCCATTACTGTGCTCTCACTGACTTGGGCAGAAGGGAGTTCAGTCTTACCAGGAAAGAATGGTCTGGATGTCACTGGCCACGTGCCATTGACTTTCTTAATGAAGGAACAACCAAGCAGTCTTTCCCTGAGGGGGAAATTTAATTAACAGAAACTTACAAAAATATTTGGAAAGAAGGATAGAGAAGTTGTTCTTCAATAAATAGATGCTATTTTTTATTACCTTTCTGGCAGCCTGTTTGTTTGGGAGACTAGTATTTGTACAAATGAAGACATTGGCAAGGAATTACAAAAGGAATTTTTGGTCCAGACATCCCTCCCAGTTGGAAGGGCAGTCACCTTAAATTCTAAATTCCAGTCTTACACAACCATTTTCAGACCTCCAAATCTCACACCCATCAATGCCTCACTCCTGAAAGTCTGCTGGAGCCAGGAGACATCGGAAGAGTTGGTTATTCAGACAGTGTCTGCCCTGGATCGCAACAACAGGCATGCTCAATAACTGTCTGCTGGAAGCTGTGCACTCCTGACGCCTTCCATGAAAGGAGTGCGTGTGTGAGCATGCCCTTCTGGGAGGATTTGTTCAGGTGAGAGTATGCATAAGCACGCGTGTGTATGATTAAGTGTCTGAGTACATGAGGATGAGTGAGTGAGTGTGCAGGCATGTGTATGCATGCCTGCAGAAATGTGCTCTCATGCCTGTGTTGGAGTGGGTCAGTGTGCTTGTGCATGAATGAGCATATGATTATGGTTGAGAGGCTTGCATAAGCATATATGTGCATATATGCCTGCATATGTTTGCCTGAGTGTGTATGTAATTCGCATGAATGTGTGCAAATGAGTCAGATTTGTGTGTGAGCCTTTGAGTGAGCATATGTGTGAGTGCTCATGTGCTTAAGTGTGTGCATGCATCTCTGCTTGCTGTGGTCTCTGATCACACTGGGAAGACAAAGTGGGGAGGAAGGAAGGATTAAGACTGAAACTAAATTGGTCAGCTTGTTTGATCTTGCCCTGAACTAATGGAGATGAGAACATGGAACTGAAGCAATCGGTTCTGTAAAAATGCCTCCCCATCTCCCTCCTACCCAGAATTGTCCTTAAATAAATGGAAGCAGACAATTACAGTAAGATAACCAAGCAATCTTCCCAGTAGGCTCCCACCCATGGCTCCTCAGCTAGACAGACCTGTGTCCAGGACTGGAGCCAGGTTCCCACCACATTCTGCAACTGCCCTGCCCCAGCTTGTTCTGAACCGCAGGATTGGGATTCTAGAGCTGGGACCCCCTTTGAGAGCAGCAGGTTCAATGACGTCACATTGGTTGTTAGAGAGTCTAGTCCCAGGAGAGCAGGGGAGGGTGTTTTACTACCTTTCTGAATGCGCAGAACAAATCAAAGCACAAGTGGGGCCAACCCCAGCATTCTCAGATCACATGTAGAAGACAGAGACGCTGTTGTCACAATCCGGGCCTGTCATCCTGCTGACCCCTTCCATCCTGTCCCGCAGGTGCCATCTAACTCAGCACTGGATTCTTCATGATAGGTTGTCATCACTTCCTCCCTCATTCCTTGTATAAATCTCCACCCTTTTATCAGCCTTAGGCTTGCAGTGAGAATGTTATTCCCTTATCCAGATGTACTTAGTAGCTCCCTGTGGGGAACTGGTCAGACTGCTTCAAAGCTCAGGGATGTGTAAGGACACCTGAGGACATGACCCACTTATTTAGCACAGGCACACAACCAGATACAGTTACGTAACCATAACTTAGCACAGGTCAACACACATGGGCTGGTAATGGACACTCTAAGAATGTAAATGTGAGACAACAACCCATGTAAGAATTATACAATAAAGACACGGGTGGCTCTCGTTCTGGCTCTCACTCCAGCTCTCTGCCCTGCTCTGCTTCAAGGCTGCCTGGTATTGTTGCTGAAGTCTTATGTGTTCTTTAACCTTGGGGTCTCACCCATGAAAATCTCCCTTGGGTCCCCTGAGTGGGCCGAAACTACTCATTAGCTAGAAAACAAAATCCAGATATTTAGTGTATATGCAACATCCATTAAAATCTATAACTCATCTTGTTTATTTCTCCTGTATCAAAACTAGCTTGCATAAATACTTACTATGTATGTTCTCTCATTCAACAAATGTATTTTACTTGTTTCCCTTGTCTCCATCAGCACATCAGGCATCGTAATAATAACAACATAAGGCCCGGACTATTTGCCAGATACATTTCTGAATACTCTGTATGGAATAACTAATGTACAGGTCATCCAGGTGTATCAGCTCAGAAGCTGTGATAGGTATCAGTTATGACGAAATATACTTTTAGATTTTTTGGCATATCAGTTTGACATGTAATTTTTTTCATTTTAAAGAGACTAAAAGAAAAATAGCAATAAAAATGATACAGAATTTCAAAACAAGATGGTAGTAAATTAACAGTGGTTATTTTACATAGTGTCTTCAAAATAGTTGCTCAGATTACCAGACTTGGAAACTTGATCACACAATATAAACAATAACTGTTCCTTTCAATGAACTAATAGAATGAGTAGTATAATTATCTTGGCTACCATATATATATATGTAAATATATATATTCTTTTCCCCTTCATTTTTTTCTCCTTTCCTCCCTCCCAGTTGTTCTTTCATTTTGAGTTTCTTTCCCTTTCACAATATCTATTGCAGATTTTGGATCTTCTTTGCTTGTTGAGTTTCTTACACTAAGGAGAAAATACGATGTTTACACAAGCAAGTCTGGTTTATTTCTCTTATGAGCATGGTTTCTAGTTGCATACATTTACCTCTAACAGCCTCAAGTTTACCTTTCTTTATAGCTGAGTAGTACTCCACTCTACAAAAACACCAGATTTTTTATTCATTCCTCGGTTAATAGGCATTTGGGTTGTTTCCGAGATTTAACTATTACAAATTGTGCTGCTATAAACATGGGTGCACATATATTGCTGTGTGATATGATGTTTTCAATTTTTCTGGAAAAGTACTGAGAAGAGGAATAGCTGGGTGGAATAGGACTTCTAATTCTGGTTTTATGAGAAATCTCCACACTGATTTCCACAGTGGTTGTTCCAGTCTACCCTACCACCAACAATGGAGAAGGGTTCCTTTTTCCCCAAAGCCCCACCAGCATTTGTTTTGGGATGATATTTTGATGATAAGCATTCTTTCTGGGGTGAGAAATGAAATCTCAGTGATGTTTTAATTTGCATTTCTCAAATGACCAATGATGTTGAACATTTTTTCATATATTTATTTTCCATTTATATTTCTTCAGCTGAGAAGTGTGTATTCATCGCAGATGCCCACTTTTGTATTGGGTTTTTGAATTTGGAGGACCTGATTTTTTTCAGTTCTTTATATGTTCGAGATTAGAAATTCCTTGTCAGAGGGACAGTCGGCTAAAATTTTTTTCCCAATTTGTTGGTCTTCTTTTATCTCTGTTGGGATTTCTTTTGAGGTGCAAAAACATTTTAATAGGGTGAAATTCCAGTTGTTGCTTTTTTGGAGTATTTTCTGTGCAGGTTGGACTTGTTCATGAGCTCTCTGCCTACCCGTATGTCTTCAAGATTTCTACCTACTGTCTCTTCTGACACATTTAGTGTTTTTGTTTTAATATTTAGATCTTTGATCCATTTTAGTTTAGTGTATGGTAATAGACATGGGTCTACTTTTATTCTTTGGCATGTGGAAAGTCAGTTTTTCCAGCACCATTTATTAAAAAGGTTATCTTTCTTCCAGTGAACATGTTTGCCCCTTTCTTAAAGATAAGGTAGATGACAAAGGTAAGGTGTTTGTAGTTGTGTCTGCTTCTTCTATTCTGTCCCCTTGATTCTCAGGTCTAGATTTTTGTTTTTGTCTTTTTGTCAGTACCTTGCTAATTTTATTACAATAGGTTTGTAGTATAATTTCAAGTCAGGGATTGTGATGCCGCCTGTCTTGCCTTTGTTGTCTAAAATTGCCTTTGATATTCTAGATCTCTTCTGGTTCCACATGAACTTTAGGAATGTTTTCTCTAGATCTGTGAGGTATACTAATGTTTTTTTTGATTGGGATTGCATTAAATCTGTATAACAGTTTTGGGAGTATGGTCATTTTTACAATGTTGGTTCTTCCTATCCATGAACAAGGAATATCTTTCTATTTTCTGAGGTTGTCTTTAATTTCTCTTTTCAGAATACTGTAATTTTCAATGTATAGATATTTTATTTCCTTTGTTAGATTGATTCCTAATTATTTCATTTATTATTTGGATGTTATTGTGAAGGTTGTGGTTTCCTTAATTTCGCTCTTAGTGAGTTTATTTGTGTATAGTAATTATACTGACTTTTGAGTGCTGATTTTGTATCCAGCTATGCTATTGAATTTGATTATTAAATCCAGAAGTCTTTTGGTGGAGTTTTTGGGGTCTTCTATGTAGAGTATCATGTCATCTGTGAATAATGATAATTTCAGTCCTTCCTTTCCTTTTATTTTTCCCTTGTCTAGTTGCTCTGGCTAATGTTTCCAGAACTACATTGAAGAGGAGTGGTGATAGTGGACATCCTTGTCTTTTTCCTGATTTTAGAGTAAAAGCATTCAGTTTTTGTCCATTTAGTGTGATGTAAGCTGTTGATTTGTCATAAGTGGCTTTCACCAGATTAAAGTAAAGAACATCTATTCAAATTTTCTGTAGGTTTTTTTAATGAATGACTGTTGGACTTTATCAAAACTTTTTCTGCATCTACTGAGCAGATCAAGTGATTTTTACATTTGGCTATGTTGATATGGTGTATTATGTTTATTGATTTGTGTATGTTGAACCGTTCCTGCATAATTAGAATGAATACCACTTGGTCTCAGTGTACAATCTTGTTGATGATTTACTACATTCTGTTTGCTAGTATTTTCTTGAGGATTTTTCCATCAATGTTGATTAGGGAGATTCTCCTTTTTGGTTTGGTCATCTTTTTTTTTTTTAATCAGAGTAATATTTGCCTCCAGGAATGAGTGAGGGTGAATTGCTTGCTTTTCAATTTCATTGAAGAGTTTGAGAATTATTGACATTAAATCTTCTCTAAGTTTCTTGTAGAATTCGGCTATGAACTGATCAAGACCTGGGTTTTTCTTTGTTGGTAAGTTTTTAGTTATGTCGCTGAGCATGGTGGCTCATGCCTGTTAATCCCAGCACTTAGGAGGTGGAGGCAGGAGGATCGTTGCAAGTTTGAGACCAACCTGGGCTACAAAGTGAGTTCAAGGCCAGCCTGAACTGCATAGCAAGACCCTGTCTCAAAAAGGCAAAAAAAAAAAAAGTTTTTAGTTATGTTTTCATTATCTGACACTATGTTATTCAGGATTTTTATCTTCTTGATGCAGTTTTGGTAATTCATGTGTATTTAGGAATTCTGAGTTTTCCATCCTATGTAAGTAAATATTTTTGAAGTAGGTATTGATGACCTTCTGAATTTCCACAGGATCTGTAGTTATTTCACCCTTTTCATTCCTCAACCCATGAATTTGAATTTTTTGTTTCTTATTTTGATGAGGTTGGCTATGAGTTTGTCAATTTTATTTATTTGTTCAAAGAACAAACTTCTTAATTCTTTGTATTGTTTTCTTAGTCTCCATTGTGTTAATTTCTGCTTTGATCTTTATAATTTCCTCCCTTCTTTTGGGCTTTGGGCTTAATTTTCTCTTCTTTTTCTAGTTGCTTGAGATGCAGCATTAGATTTTTACTTGTGCTCATTTCATTTTCCTGAACAGACATTTTACTGCTATAAACTTTCCTCTGAAGACTGCTTTCTTTGTGACCCACATGTATTTGCATTTTTGTTTGATTGTAGATGTTATTTAGTTTCTTCTTTAAATTCATCTGTAACCCAGTGGTTGTTCCAAAGAGCATTATTTAATTTCCATATGTATATGCAGGGTTTTCTTGTTTTGTTTTTGTTTGTTTGTTTTGGTACTAGGGATCGAACTCACAACCTTGCATTTGCCAAGCAAGTGCTTATTCTGCTGAGCTAAATCCTTGGCATTTTTTCATGGTTTCTTTTGCCATTAATTTCTGATTTCATTGCACTATGGTTAGATAGTATACATGGGATAATTTCAATTCCTTTGTATTTACTTAAGCATGTTCTATGAGCTAGTACATGGTCTATTTTAGAGAATATACTTTTGTAGCTGAGAAGAGTGTATATTATGATATGGTTGAGTGGAATATTGTAAATTATTCACAAGTTTGGTTCAGTTATGTTATTTATTTGCTGATATTTTTGTCAGTTCATCTATCTCTTTGTGACATCTATCTCTTTGTGACAAAAGGATAATACAGTCCTCTATTACAACTGTGTTGCTGCTTATTTGAGTTTTCTTGTCTATTAACATTTGTATTGTATACTTGGGTGATCCCATATTTCATGCATATATATTTATGGTTGTTAACTCATCCTTTTGAAGTTTTCTCCTAACAAGTCTGTAGTGACCTTTTAAAAAAATCTCTTTTGATCACTCTAGCCCTGAAGTTCACATTGTCTGTGAATAGGATAGCTACCTTTGCTTTTTCTGGATTCTTATCCCATAGAGTAATGTTTTCCATTCTTTGACTTTCAGTCTATAAATTTTCTATTTAAATATGTTTCTTGATTACAAAATACTGTTGGGTTTTGTTTCTTGATCCATTCTGCCAGTCTGTTTGTTTTGACTGATAAAATGAGGCCATTTACATTAATTGTTATAACTTTGGTTTATCTTTGTCGTGTTATCTTCCAGGTGTTGGTTCTCTAATTTTCCCCTTTGTATAATTGCTTATCCTGCTTGGTGATTTCTTTCTGTTGTTGTTTTTGGAATTTTGGTCATTTTTTATCTCTTTCTAGAATATCTTTTAGTGGTTTTTGTAGGGTTAGTTTGGTGATGAATTTATTTGTTCTTTGTCATGGAAATATCTTATTTCTCCATTAATTTTGAAAGACAATTTTGCAAGGTATATCAATCTGGTTTGGAAGTTGGTTTCTTTCTGTTCTTGAAATATTTCATTTCAAGCTCTTATTGACTCTAGGGTTAGTATTGAGAAGTTTGTCATGGTTCTGGTGGGCTTTCCTTTATAGATGATCTATTTGTTTTCACTAACAGTTTTTAATATTGTGTCTAAAGAGATGTCTGAAGCAGATAATTCTTTGAAGCTGTTTCATGAATTTTAATTCTTTTCTATATTTTTCATTCAAGATTTCCATTATTTTCCTATGCTCCTTTTTTAAAAAATCCATGTCTTTAGGTATGCTCAGCAATTCTTTCACTATGGTAGTCATTTCCTTTTTTACTTACAAGATTATTTTTGATCTGATTTCTTCTGTAGCCTCCGGGAGTTGTTTCCTTACTTCAGTTGCTATCATTTCAGAAATTTCAAGTGTGTGACTTCCAATTTATTCTATGTTGATGCCTCCTGTACTTACTTTTGTTGGACTGGAGGTCTGAGATTACATTTTGCTCCTTCATCTTCACATTTTCTATTTCAGAAAGAATTTAGTTTTCTATGATGACCCTTGTGAGTTTTTGTAGGCAGCAGTATCACTAGTGTCAAGATCTCTCTTGGAAAAGCTTATTCTTCAGGGATATCTTCTATGTATAGGAGATTCTTACTTGTGTCTCTCCCAAAACTTACCTTCCCAATTAATTGAGGGTGGGATGTTAGTTTCTATTTTGCTCAGTCCCTAGTCTTTTGGTATAGGGCTGTGGTGATGTTGTCTCCCCTGAGCTTCCCAATATTGTTCAACAAGGGAGAACAACTGATGACAATTGATATAACATACTAGCTACAGCAGTGCAATTAGCAATAATGACAGTATCTAGCACAATTTAGAAATTGAAAAACTGTAATGACTAATGATTTTGTGCTTTAGACCATAAAATCAAAGTTTACAGGTATATAACAGAACCAATCATAAATCAGGGGTTTGCATGGAAAGCATTTCCCCTTTTTAGAGCAAATTTATGCTGGGTTCATGTGAACAAACCAGTTGATGAGTCCTGGGCTCTTCCTTCATTTGTTTCCCACCCAGTGACCTGGGGAATGGGCCATGCACTGGGTTCCTCCAGGCCAATGTTCCCAGGATGGTAGAGAGGTGATAAGTGGGGTTTTTCCCTCCCCCATGGCTCTCTGATGTTCCCCCAATGGCAGAGAGGTAATGGGCTATGTTTATCCCTTTCCATGCCTTGACATTGTAATTTTTACAACAATCCTAAAATGGTTTTTGCAAAAACCTTGACCTCCTTTTATAGTTGAAAACACAAAATCACCATGGTATTACACAGCATATTCATTACAGACTAATTTTCAGTGAAGCCATTGAAACCTGGTGATCTCTTTCAGGACCATTATATCTAATTATCATTCCACTATTCTTCCCAATACACATCTCAAGACAATACTAAGATAAAGTTGCTAGCATCATTATTTTATGAGTAAGAGAATTACAAGGCTCAAAAAATTAAATCATTTTCAGACACAACAGTGACACTTCTACTCAGCATTTTAATACAGGTTATGTAGCTTTTTAAAGTCAAAGTAGAATTATTTTAATTTTAGTTATTGTTTAGTCTGTAAGAATCCTAGGTTGGAACTCTGAATGGAAGAGGTCATGACTTTGTCACTATCCAATTCTGATGTTCTCATAAGGCCTTTCTCTATGGTATTAAATTTCCTCATTAGCAATATAAAGGAATTTCACTGTAGCAGTAATTCCCAGTCTTGGATGCACAATAGAATAACCTGTAGAGGTAAAAATCCACCTATCTGTGATTTATACCCAAATATTTGTTTAATTGTACTGTATAAATGGAGTCAGAAATTAATGCTTCTCTATGGTTCTCCAGGAAATTTTAAGGCACAGACAGTATTGAGAATACTGCATATGCTAAGTAGTCTGGGAGATTTTTTTTCTGTGGTTTTGACCCACTTTGTTGTCTTTTCAGTGTAAGTCACTGTGTGGCCTTCTACTTGAAGGGCATTTTTTCTTGGGGTCTATGACATCAGGATAGGCTAGGTCCTGATATTGTATAGGTATTGCAGTAACAATGACTCTGAGATCATGATGTCAATTTTGTTTTATTTCTCATTTGGTACAGCTCAGCTGAGTTTTCCTTCTAGGTCAGCATGGACCCAATAATATCTACCTGAAAAACTGTTAACAGATGGAAAACAACACATGCTGGGCTCTATAATTCTTCTTTTATAAAGTGACAGTCATCATTTTCATTCACTTGTTACTGGCAATGCAAGTCATATGGCCAAGTGTGAGGCCTCTGGGACTAGCGAGTACAACCTAGTGTGGGGTGTAATCTTCCTTGAATGAGTCTTCCACAGGTACTTAGCTCTCTTTTGAACCCATCCCACACCCAACTGAAGACTTCTCTGGCTTTGCTCACTATCTTTGAATCTCCATAGTGTTTGTTTGAACCTTCCTTCATCATATGGGGAAACAGTGTATTGCTTTTTGCCCTGTGCAAAATAATAAGCATTTTACTATGAGCATTGTTGTAGTACATCTTAGAGTTCTTTGTGTAATGAAAGGATTTATAAGGACACATGGTGAGCCTAAACAGTACTTTTCAAATCAAATTGGTCACCATAAAAAGGAATCTATTTAGGCATTTATTTGCCCGAATGGAAGTTTTATTGATGATTTTGCACCACAGAATTTATTTCTTTTCTATGAATATTTATTGGATACTTAAAACAGCAGAAAATGACTCTAAGATAATCAAGGAGCAATCTCTGGCTTTGGAGTCAGACAGATTTGAGATCTATTCCCAGTTCTGTTGCATACCAGTTCTGTTCTTTCACAAGCAAGTTATTTAAACACTCTGAGGCACAATTTTCCTACCAATAAAATAGAAATTTTTAACTGCCTCATATGGTGGCTGTAATAATAAAAAGAGGTAATATTTTTAAAGTATATTCTTGAGATATTATAGTCAATCAAAATGATAAACTATTATTGAAGTCTTTGATTTCTTATATACAGCTATTTAATATTTCTTCAAATTTCAAAGATCAACCTAATCTTCACATTCTTCTTCTTTCAATGGTATGGAAAGGGACAATTCCATTGAATCTCTCCTGTGACTCCAGAAAGATACACGAACATGCACTTTTCTATATTTCATTTGCTCTTTCATGCATACCTGCTAGGGCTGATACAGAAAATCAACCACCGACCTTCACCAAGCTGAGAGCTGCATCTTTGATCCTTACATAGCAGCATCAGCTGATCTCAGCACTAGAGTCAATGTGATGCCATTGAGTGAGTGTGAATTTTTGGTCTGACTGATCATTGTTTAAGTTTTAGAGCTCTTTATTCACCTATTTAGTAAATTAATTAATGGCTAGGTATAAATTTCTCATTCATTAAAGGTTTCCAAACTATGCACACCATGAAGAACTTGTGGATCAATTACAATACAATGGAAAGCTTTTATTCTAGAGTCTGTCATGCAACCTGGTGATACAGGGGAATCAATCTTGGTGGAAGACCCCCCCAATGATATAGGGGAATAAAATGCGAGTTCATGTTCTCTAAAATCGTAGAATGAATTTTAGAAACAACGGAGGTGAAGAGTAAAATATATTTATTGAGAGAAGAAAGCTTCTGTCTGAAGAGAGACAGGAGGGGGTCCTGAGCGGGTTGCCCAGGACTCTGTCTTTTCCAGGGACTTTTATAGAGTAAAACCATGGGTTCAGGGTGGGGGAAGACTGGGAGCTCACAAGGCAGATGGGCATAAGGTGGGACATAACTATAGTTAGCCAATAAGATCAATAGTTCAGGTAAAATTGATTACATTAGGGACAAATGGGAAAGCAAGTCAAGTAGGAAGGGGGCATTGTTGGAGCTGTGACCTTTACCCTAGAGGGATGGGATAGTGACTCCAGGGTGAGAGGGAGCTAATTAGAATATCAGTCCCCAGGATGTAAATGCATTTGTTTGATCCTTTGTCTTGAGGCCTGGCCCACAGCAGGAGGTGTCTGTCTCCCCCATAGTTGCCAGGTGTCCCCACTGGCTCCTTTGAGGACCTAGCCCTGTCTCACTGCCTATGATATTTCTGATTAACTCAGCTGCCTGTAACACTGGTATTCAAAAAATACTAACCACTGTCTTTCCATCACTGTGCTTGTGTCAAGGGGATAGGTTGCTATTCCCACCATCAGCGTCTTTTCTGGGGCAAAGACTTGGGACATTTAGCCATTATTAGAGAAATAAAGAAGATCAATGATACACTAACAAATAGGGTTACTGCTTGCATTTCTGTCAAACCAGATTTTTTTCTGAGTCATTTCTGAAACAGATTTCAATGACTGATAATCTAATCTCTATTTGTAAACATTTCTGACTCACAATGTAGGGATTTAACGAGGAAATTTTGTTCCTCAATGGCCATATTCCTGTAAAGATTATTTCTACACTTTCTGTATTCATAACTTCCCATAATATGCCAGTGGTAGTATACAGTGTACACTGTACATACATCATAAGTATGAAGTTCTTGCCATGGAAGTCACCTTGAATGTGGAGATTGCCAAACACCCTCTCTGCCTTAAACAATGAGTTTACTTTCAAGATGGAATCCATGGCCATTGTGAATTTCATATTGATTCTATGCTTGGTACCAAACTATACTTTTAAAAGTATACTTATAAAAGTATACTTGTTTAAGAGTATACTTTTAGTATAAAAGTAAAACAAAGCAAAATGAATCTTTTTGAAGAAATTTGCTTTATCCAATTCATATTTTAGGTTTACCATGGGGCTGGGCTATGAAACTGTTGCATTGGAGATTTCTAATTGGCTGGGAGCCCGTAGGATCTGTTTATAGACATGACTAGGTGTCAGTAGGAGTAGATCAGTATTCTCGGCAGTCCTGGTTAGTAAGTGCTACTTGTTTAGCTTTTGCTATCTCAATATGGCCAAAGACTCTCAGCCTAGGTTTTTTTAAAAGTAAAACATAGGTTTTCCCAGGCCACAGCTCACATCTCAGAAACTAGAATAGAACTCCATACTTCAAAACAAAACAAAACATTTTATGGTGCTCCAATGCTAGAAGGCCTAGCAAAAATCAAGAAACCCCAAGGCAAATGACTAAATTTTCCAAGATTGCTTAAAAAGTGATAAAACCAGACTGAAACCCAAACCTTCCTAGTTTTAGTGCTCGAAATGTAACCTGTCCCTTCAATGGCAGCAGTTCTAAAAATGCAACAAGTCTCCTGGGAAGCACGAAACTCCCACCTGTGTGTTTTGATTCAGCAGAAGGAAGCAAAGGGCCAGGCATCTAGGCTTTAAAAAGCCCTGCCCTGCCTCAGGCAATTCCCAGGCAGCTGAGAATGTTTGTATTAATGAGCTCCATGCCTCTGTATGGAAACTTTCAAAAGCTCTTGGTTTCTGAGGTTCTAGCGCAGGATCAGGCCAACTCCTTGCTTTGGGCTCCAGAGGTGCTGAAGTGCAACTGTGGGGAATGTGTGGTGGAGCAAACAGCTCACCTATGAGCCAGGAAGCAAAGAAGGAAAGGATGATCTGCCCTTCCTTCTAGATCCTTCTAGAGCAAGTCTCCAAGGAGATAAGCACCCCCATAAGGCCCAACTGCCTCAAGGTCCACAGTAATCCTCAATATGCTGCACATGGGGCCATATCTTAACACATGGGACTATTTAACATCCAAACTATAGCAATCATGGTTTTAGAAAACTGCTATACTTGCTTCAACTTAAAGAATGAAAGCCTTCTATCTCCTTGTCTCTCCTCCTCCATGGACTCTCTTCTCCTGTCCAAGGAGCCCAACCCATGAAGTGTTGCCAGATAGACAGGAGACAGTCACAGGCCTTTAAAGACGCCTCCAGTTCTTCTCATTTTTAGGTAAATATACTTCTCTCCTAGCAAGTCCAAATCCCTTAATCTCTTTCCTGGAAGAGAAGATTTCTGTCCACAGCTTCCCTTCCCATTGCCAAAATGGTTCTGCTCTCTGCCGTCCCAATGTCATCTTCTAATGTATATTAGAAGATCCTCCCACTTGCTCCCATACACCACTTGCTAAGGTGACTGCACACATATTTGCACATATTTTACAATACCCTAAAGAGTTCTTAGTTTAAAAACAAAACTTCCCAGGTGTCAAGTAATTATTGTTCCTTAAGTGAGAGATGGTTTGGGGTAATACACAGTTTTGAGCTTTTAAGGCAGGCTGGGTTATCCTGGCTGTTAAGTATGGAGCTGTAGAGCAGATTCTTCCATGTGGGAATCCTAACTGTGGTGTACAGTCCACTCAGTGTCTGCACGTGTTCCTGAGCCTTTTGTCTCTGAATTTCATGATCCATAAAAAGAAACTAGAACTCTTGTAAGAATTACACAACAACATGTATAAATGTCACTTGCTACAATTATATTTGAAGTCAGACTGACTTGGATGTGAATTCTCACTCTGCTATATACTAGAAGTTAAACCTACGAGGTCATAGATCCCTGATCTATAAACAAATGTAAAATTGTCTACTTCATGGAATGTGGTTCGGAGTGAGTACAAATGCTGATGTTTAGGAAATTATCAGGACAATTACTGACACAGGAGAGAGGTGTCATAAGTTTGTCATTAGCCACATTTGGTGGTGCATACCTAAAATTTCACCACTCAGGGAAGCTGAAATCAGAGAATCAGAAGGTTGAGCCCAGTCTATGCAACTTAGTGAAACATTGCCTCAAAATAAATAAATACATACACACACACATACACGCATGCATAGTAATTTAAAAGTTATTGTACTCAACTCCACAGGTGGAACCCGTATCAAAATCCTGATACATTTTTTTTCATTTTTGCACTGAAAGAGAGAAAAGTAGCAAATGAATAATTATCCATATATTGTAAAAAATGATACCAAAATTATACATATCTTATGTGTCCATCTTTCACTGAAGAGAACTTAGTCACATCCTTAGTACCAAAGGAAGCTGCAAAATGTGGCACTGTCACTAAAAAGCCAAGTGCCCCGATGAAGGTGGCATGAAGTTTATGGAGTGCAGTAATTTTATTCTAACAGGAAGACTAAGAGAGTAGATTTTCTGGGGAAATTTGCTGGTTGCCTCATAATGTCCAAAACAGACACAGTTACGAAGCAGACTGCAAGAGGGAACTGCTTTTCAGACTTTCAGTCACTCAGGTTCAGACTCCCAGCTATCAGCTTCTGAATTTCCTCCTTGCTGGCTGCCCATATGCTTTCAAAGTTGACTTCAATCTAAAGTTGACATGTTTAAAACAACCCATGATTGCATCAACCCTGAAATTCACTGCATCTTGGGCTCATGAGATAAGTCTAAATAGAACAGGACATCTGTGAAAATCTGCTGACGGGGCGAAGGCATTTATGAAAGGTGACCTGAACAAAAGAGCCAAGTCCAATTTTCAGAGAAGAAACAAATGAACCTTTTTCTTGAGGTTTCTCACATTGGGTCCTTCTAGAGCTCCAGAAGAAGCCAAAGCAACATGGTCACAGGATTTTATAAGTGATTTTGCCAGTCTGAGCACTGTAATTTTCACAGGTAAGACCACCACGTGGTATCTGGTGGTGGCAAGTCCATAGAGTGGCTCTGGATGGTCTCAGTCTGTGTAAATGCCATCTTCGGGGGTGGGGGGAGCAGCCCTTGTTGTACACCACGGCAATCGGTGTCTGCTTTTCATACATTGCTGGCATGCTTGTCTCTTCCCACTGTAGCAGGCTCCTGGACAGCAGGCAGGGACTTCCTTGGTTTAATTGACACAGATTTAGCAGTGTCTGGTACTGAGTAGGTACTTATTCATAAATGTTCAACAGCATTGCTCCACAATAGGATTTCAGACTTCAGAGTATTCAACATGCTGTTTTATTTGTGTTTTAATCTACTTAAGCTTCAATCTTCAGTTTTGCTGAGTTTCACTTAAACAGTGATTTGTGTTTCCAGCTCAGTGGCACACAACGTCAAATATCTGTTAATATGTACAACAGACAGAATATTGTCCCTCAAAGCTGTACACACTCCCATGTCTGGATACTGTATGTTCCCTTACATGACAAAGAGTATTGAAAGTTGCACATGGAATTCGAGTTCCTATTTAGTTGATCTTATATAAGAAGATTATCCTGTTTAGTGCAATGTAAAGACAAGGGTTTTAAAAGTGGAAGAGGGAATCAGAGGAAAGAAAGATATGGCAGCATAAAAAAACAATTTGGTCCAACATTGCTGGCTTGGAAGATAGAAGAATAAAGCCACAAGCCAAGGAATGTGGGTGGTCTCTTAAGGCCAGAGAGAGCAAAGATGGGGATTCTTTCCTAGGGGCTCCAGAAGGAATCTAGCCCCATAGAAACTGTAGTTTCAGCCCAGTAGCACCCATTTTAAACTTCTAACCTTGAGAATTGCAAGACAATAAATTGCTGTCTTTAAAGTCATTGCATTTATGGTAATTTTTATGACATTAATATAACTATTATAATATCGTAAGTATAGTACTCATACTTAGAATCTATTTTAGAGTATGCTGTTTATTGAAATCAGTCTTGAAAATATGTTCAGGAATAATTGCAAAACAAATAATTCTATCTTACTAGCGAGTACTCCCTTTGAGAACAGCCTGTCCCTGCCTGCACTAATCCAGGAAGTTGGGATCCAGTAAGACTCTCCACAGAGTTTAGCAGACATCAGTTAGAGGAAAAAGTCCAATGGTTTCTAACTCTCAGCCAAATAGCCTGAATAATCCAGTGCTTCTGTGACATTTTTTACTTTGTAAGGTCTCACTTGCTGATTTTGCCTTGGACTTGGTTTATTGAGTGTGTCCTTAGGAAGGCAAAGTGCCAGAAAAACAAATTAATTTTGTTTGAGATGCTGAAAATTAATGAATGGCAATAGAACCTTGGAGGTATTGCTTTCTGACAAATCTCATCCTTAAGTTTAAAATCCTATTTAAGAATAAGTTATTATACAAATAAATTCTTGAAACAGTTCAGCCTTGGGGTAAGCATGTTTTCTCCATCTATGCCATTCGAAATCACTGTAGACGAGCTAATAGCTTTTTGAGAAAAACAAACTTTTAGATATGGAAAGGATGAATTCAAGGAAGATTTTTCTCACTTGTGAAGGGGTTGCTTTTTGTTCTTTCTCTAATCTCCCCTAAAAATGTTAACAAAACTGTAAGGAAAGGAACTGGTACAACTTGCATCAACCTGTGAATGAGATGATATTATTAGAGTAAAAACAAAATATCAAGCATAGAACAAAAAGTCTGTTGGAAACACAGCCCCAGTGTCTTTCAAGATGAGTCACTCATACACTGGGGTCACTTTGCCACCTGTGAGGAAGCAGGACCAATTTGGGGTCACACTGACCTTCCATATATTGTGAGTACTGCTTTTACCTTTCTTGGACTTTTGAGGATAATAAATCACACTTTACTTACATGTCTCCTATATGTGAAAATTAATGTGAATGAGAACAACAATAATAATCCCAATTTTCTTTGAAAATGGTTAATGTTTGCACATTTGTATTACCCTACACATTGAAGGGGACAAGTCCCTTCTGTGCTTTGGTTGCTGATGTGGAAATCCAATTAAAGTGGCAGATGGAAAACAAAAGAACAGGAACCTAAAAGAAAAACCTTTTAGTTTAGTTTTTTTTTTTTAATAAAAATATTTCACTCCATCTTAAGTCCTCCCAAGCCTTTTGGTTTTCTCACCTCTCAGTTGGACAGTTAGTAACACTTGACATTTATAGAGCTGCTTTCAAAACAAAGACCCTGAAGGGCTAATGCACCGTGCTAGCAGGCAGAAGGGAGTGAGCTCACAGGCCAGGTGCAGGACACCACCTCCGCTGTGGAATGTAGCAGCTGGGCCACAGCTGGCGGGTAACAAGCACGGGACAACAGCCCAGAACAGGGAGTGGAAAGGAATCCCCGGTCCAGTTGAGACTTCAGTGTTAACAGGAGGCGGCAGGCAGGCTGAGATGACACACTGGAATGCTGCTGGAATATCAGTCTTACAAAGCACTCAGATGCCCCTGTGAAGGGCAGAGGAGGGAGGCACTTCCTGGCTTAGTGTAGCTGATGTTTCATGGGCAGGAACTGAATCTTCCTAATCAGCTGTGAACTATGGGAAGATTGCAGCTGGATGTTGGAAGCCTCATTCCCTGGAATGGCGCAAGAGGGAAGCAGATGCCTCTGCCTGGAGGCTTCTGCCTAGGGTGGTAGAAGTAGAAAAATGATTTTTCTTCCCATTGCACTCAGGGCACAGTTGTGTAGCCAGCAGACAACAACAAAAACCATCATTTTTTTATTTGATGGTTTAAAGCAGTGTGGTCAACAACTAATATTTTAAACATTAGTTTCCTAGAGAGTGTGACTCACACCTGGAGGACTGAAACCCTGTTTCTAGTCTGTACTTTTGACATTTTAGTGCCTCTCCTTAAATTACAGCAGGACAATAAAGTAAATGAGGATGGAGGCTCTAGAGCTTCCTGTTTTTGTTGTTGCTCTTAGAAAAAGGTCTAAAGAAAATAACAAGGGAAAGTATTGCTCTGGCTGATTTGGTTGATGGGAAATTCACAGCACTGCTGATACTATGCCTAATGAGGTCCACAAAGGCACCGAGAGTCGGGGTTGGAGAAGGGAGACTCAGGCAGGGCAAGGTGTGTGCAGCAGGTGGATCTCTCTTTGTAAATAGTTTTCATTGCATGTCTTGTTAAGAATCAAGACCACAGGCCATGCACTCAGCCTGGAAGAATGACACTGCCGTAAGGAGAGAGTGCATGCCACACATTTGCTATCTCAGTAGTCATCTGAGACTATAGACAGACAGGCTAGTTGATGATCATTTTCCTAAAATGTACTGGAAGCATTGTTCTTATTTCAGAAGCAAAGCCTTCTTGTAATGTGATTCTAGCATGTGCTAAGTTTCTCTAGGGCCTTTATAATTAGCTTTGTAGGTGAAGATTCTACAGCTAACGCCCCTCATCCCAGATAACGGGAGTATTGGGGATTCTAGGGGTTGACACATTTGAAGATTGCTAGGTGAATTGTTAGCAGGCTCATCTCTGAACAGTTAGATGAGGGTGAAGGGAAAGGAAAGAGCCTCTATTTTATTTAATCCACTGAATTTTGTAATCTCTTTGGGTCAGCTCCTTACATTTTGGTTTTTAACAAAGTAGAATAAGGTAAAGAATAGTCTTCCTTCAAGGAAATGCTTTTATTCCAAAATTGAGTCAGTCACTGCCAACCCTTACTGAAAATCAAGCAATACCTGGGTTGAAATAATCTATGGGTCTCTCTCATGTTTCTGTGTTCTGCCTAAGTTGGGTCTCTCTCATGTTTCTGTGTTTTGCCTAAGTCTTCGTGGTCCTTGTTCATAGGAAGTAGCCTTCTGGTTCCAGCACCCTTTAAAATGAAGAGACTGTGAGAATAATAGGTTCACCCCTGCTGTGCCCTTTTGGTAAACATGCAATTGATTACTTTGCCTAAGACACTGTCGTGCTGGAGATTTTTGCCATTTTCTCCTGCTCACCTGCTTTTCTGTCTGGCTCATTTCAATGTTGAGGTGGGAGGAAGCCTGTCAGCGTGTGTGGGTGACAGGACCGAGGTGAGAACTGCATGCAAGGTCTGAGGTTACAGGAAACAGTTGTTTGTTCAGCCCCACTGGAACTCAGGGGAATGCAAAACAAAGCGTTGAATTCAAGCTTTCTGACTCACTAGTCCCTTGAGAAAAAGGACTCCAGAAAACACAGGTGTGCTGTCCACAGAGTTGATGGTTTCCTTTACAGTTTATTTCTGTAGAAATAAACTTTGACATTGGATCCCAGGGGCTACAATGTTTCACCTACCAAAAAGACTCCTGGGGTAATGTGTATTTTCGAAACCTCAGACATGAACTGTGTTTAGGCAGGATTCACCCTTGCTAATATCATTCATTGCCCCTGAAGAGATGGTGCTTCACAACCTTTTCTCTGGCTCTTTTCTTTCTGACTGCTAAATACCGACTAGCTCAGGCCAGAGGCTCCTTCTAACTGAAATTGGCTCTAAGTTCCAGTAATATTCAAATTTCCACCTCTGACTTCCCCCAGGAATGTCAGATTCACACTTTCAATGCACCTACAAAAACCAAACCAAAACAAAAAAGAATCTAAGAAAGAATTTTAGGGCACGGAATTTAGCTCAGTGGCATAAACCCCTGCTTGGCAGGTGTGAGATTGTGAGTTTGATCCCTAGTACCAAAAATAAAATCAAATAAAATAATACAATAAAATAATAAAAATCTAAGTACCTACATGACGTTGTAACAAAGATCTAGAACTTGATATGACAAAAAAGAAAGACACACAACCCCTTTCCCCCAAGACTGCTTCCTTTCCCACATGTTAGTTGAGGAAATTTGAGTTAAGTTGAAAGTCTCACATATATAAAGGCTCAGACACACAGAAGTGTATGTCTGACTCATTCATTTAGACTTCAAGGTCCCAGAGTGACAGGACTTCTCCTTCATATCATGCTGGAGAGATTAAATTACAAGATCTAAATTTGCAGAATGATTTCCAAGATCATTACACCGATCCAGACTGAAGAGGCTGAAGAATAAAGACAGCAGTGGATCAGGCACAGAGAGCTTCTGTGAAGGCTCCAGAAGTGACAAACATTACTGTTGATAGGATTCAAAGGCTATATTTCACACCAAACTGTAGAGGAAACAAAGAATGAAGACAAAATTGCTCTGCCAAGCAAATACTTAGTGTCTGACACATTCGACCTTTTGCATAAGCGAATATCCATTTCCCCATCATCCCATGAAGCAAACCACAGTTCAAAGAGCAGAAGTTCTAGCTGTAAACACTCTGACCACACTTGGAGACAGTGTCTGTCCAGTGCTGGGAGGTTCACGATCTCTACATACACTTTGGTCTCTGCTTGCAAATGGTCAAATCTTGCCTGGCTGATCTCTTTCTTGTAATGCTTTATGAAAGACAACCAAGAGAAGTCGCTGCTGGGCTTTCAGGAGAGGTTAAGCTCTACCATGGGTCACAGGACTCTTTTCCAACTCATTATCACTCACAAGTCCAACTTCCACTGGTACCATTCTTGCCCAACCTGTTCTGCCACATTTATTTGGTGACATTTTATGCTTCCTGACTCTGTCCAGCCACTTTATGTTAGCTGGTTTTCTTCATGTACTGATTTTTCTCCTTATTATAACCTGAATTGCAAACATAAAACCTCTTCACACTTAGTTATGTTTCTCTGGCTTCGCTCACCCTGTTCTAACTTTCTACATAGCAACTACACAGATTACTATCTGATTTTCCCCTTCCTCTTTTCCTTGCTACTTTCCTTCCTGCCTGCCTGCTTGCCTGCCTTTTGTTACTTCCTTCCTTCCTTCTTTGTCTTTCATACTATTATGGTAAGCCAAAATTATGTTTAGTTTTATTCTATGACTGTTATGTCAACAGATATGAATACCACATGGGCCATCGTAATTGGATAATAAATAGTGAGTGAATGAATAAACTCATTTTCTCAAAGAATGCCAAGAATAAATTTTTCAGTAAATCCAGGATGACTAGAACTGGTAGAGATAATCAAATACACCCAAACCCTAATTCAATAGGCTGAATAACTGAGTCATAGAAGTTGCACATCTTGGAAATATTTGGAACATTCTCTTTTCTATCTATATGTTCTGTGATTATGTAAAGTGATTTATTCCAAGAATACCATATTTCATTCATTTGCAGCCAGTGAGCAAGTGTCCTAAGTAGCAGAAGTCACTGTGTAACCAGTATTATCTTTACTCAAACTAGCCAGTCAATGATGTCTGATGTAAATTTACATGCCAAATTAATTCCTAGAGAATTTCAATAGTCCAAGTTTAAGGAGGAGCATATTTAAATTTTAAAATTGTAAAGATAATTAAGCATTGCAGGTAGTACATCTCTAACTGGAAAACCAGACTTGGCTCACTAATTGCGCTTGGAAATAAGATTTTGTAGAGATGCAAAACAGATGTACTTCAGCAGTGGTAGCACCAGCACAGAGTTGACTGGATGCATCAGGAACAGAACAGCTCTGGAAGTGCAAAACATTTGTGTCTGACTCTTTGAAAAAAGTTTGCCAGCACTTACAGTAAACTATTACCTTACCCAACAGTTCCCAAAGCACATAGCTTCATTTAGTATAATGTTTATGTTAGTATTTATTATTAGCACTTTCTCATTGAGAAGATTTAAAAATACATGCTAGGTATTGTTTAAGTGCAGAACCATTAGGTTTCTTTACTTCCCAGTGATGAGACTGCAGCTGTAGTGGGAGAACTGCGGACAACAGTGAGGCAGAGCTGGTAAGACTGGTAAAGCAACAAGAAAGAAAAAAGTAGACAGTCATTCCCATGGATCTATCAAGATAGTCCAGAACTGACTACTGGCCTATACATTAGTAGGGCGATGATAGAAAAGCATCTAATCAAAGAAGACATTGTTACTACATGTTTTAACACAGTAGTTGTACCTCGATGCCACTGTGATAAAACATTATTATATTGAAATCATCATTCATTTATAAATCACTGAATAGTGTGTAGCATGACTGCATGTCACATGCAAGCATCTTCTTGCTTGTTTACTAGGAGGAAATTTGGACTTGGCTAGGGAAGTACCCAGGGCACAGCATGATCTGAGTAGAACTTGGGACAGCCCCCACACTAGAGTCCAGAGCAAATATCTTGAAATCCTAAACCAAAGAAAATGAAGATACAAGAATTTGCTATCCTTTGGGTTTTTATATTTTTAAATTTGGGTTGCTAGTCATGTCATAAAGTCAAGTACAAAACCATACCATTTATTGAGCATATGCAGGCGTGTAGGGCTCTGAAAGAAACACTTCATAACTGCCATCTCACTAAGCTGTTCCAACATCTCATTTTTGAAATGGATAAACTGAGACCAAGAAGACTGGACTTACAAAGGAGAAGAACTCACTCAGTAGCTCCGATGGCATCTACAGCCTGTTTCGCTTACTCCCAAGACCACAGTTTTTGCAGTTGACCATGGAGTTCCTGCATGACTAGACTACTTTCATGTCAACATACTATAAAGGCATCTGAAATTTCCTTCTTTTTTCTGAGTAAGGAAATGAAAATTTGGTTATCTCTGAGGTTATCTCTGGATAGATCTGTGAGCCTGGCCCTGCGTGCTGCCTGCTTAGTCTCTACATTATAGTCATTAAACCACGATTTCTTGTACTAGGATTCAGGATAACTGAATCATTGAAGAGGGGAGCATAGCAATCCTATATAAATGTGGAAATTATACTAACTAACAAAAAATGAGGCACATTTTATTAGCATTACTTTACAGATAAGCAAAGAAAAGGAACAGAGGGGCTAAGAAATGTTTTCAACTTTGTAAGTGAAGCACTAGTCAGAGGCCCCACTCCAATCAAAGTCAGGAGATTTTCATGATAGATTACTCCTTCTGCGGGCTGCTGAGAAACCAATTGCTGATAACCATGTTTTATTATTTTACTCTCTCATTCATTTTGAGCTCGACCATATAACGAGCTTTGATGAAATGCTAGGGTAAAGGGAATTGAGATACAATCAGTGTTTGTGTAATGTGTTGTGTTACTTAACACCACTAGCTTTTGAGTATCCCTTTTTGGAACCCAGATGCATGTCAAGAGGCCACATGGAAGGAAATCTGGCCATAGGCCACTGGGCTCCATGACACCTCCCACAGTAATATGTCCTATGTACAAGCCATCCCGAAAGCAGGTCTTCTCCGACAGTCACACTGTTTTCTCTGATGTCATGAAAACCCCAACCCAAATTCCTGAATTTCTAGTAAACAATTTTATTTTCAATGGTTAGGTCTCAGATTTGTGTGCTGGTAATGACAAATGTTTTTATTTTTTATTTTTCTAACTACGTATTGGAATGCTCTGGGTCACAGGTGGGAATAGCCAAATTTCTTGCCCACTAATATTGTATTAGTAAGAAGAAACTGGATGTGTAGAAGTGTGTGTGTGTGTGTGTGTGTGTTTGACAGAGAGAGGGGAAAGACAGACAGAGAGAGAGAGAGAGGCAATCTGATGACATAATTCCCAGTTTGATACTCTGATATTGATACTGAGTGTCAAGATCCCAGGAAGTGAGGTGCACTATGAAAAGTCCTAGAGTCCCAAGGCCTAAAAACATGAAATTCTGAGGTTCAAGGGCAGAAAGAATAATACATATTCTAGCTGGGCTTTGTGCTGAGTAACCTAACCTATCTGCTTACCTTTTCTCATGTATCTAAACCATAAGAGGTGGTCACTACCAGGTTGTAGGAAAAGTCAATGCTAATGTTTGTAAAATTCTAGTCTCCTGTCTGTCCAATATATTAACTTTCCCATTGCTGGGGTATGAAACATCATTGCTACAATTTAAAAGAGGACAGGTTTATTTTGCCTCATGGTTTCAGGAGATTTACTGCATGGTGGTCAACTGGCTCCAAGGCAAAAGCATCATGGTGAATGTTGCAGAACCAATATGCTTAGTTCTTGGCAGCCAGGGGGCAGAAGAGGGGAATAATGCCTAAAAAAATGACAAGGGACCAGATATAGTACCCAAGATCATGTCACATGACACACCTAAACACACTCAGACACACCCCTAGGTGGATCCCAAGCCACTCAAATTGACATAATTAAACTTAATCACCACAACAAGGTAATGTCACTTTAAACTCTAAATAATGTAGTTTGTCATCTGCAAAAGTACACTCTTCTTGACTCATTCACTGTCTGGGGTTTACAGTTTGTACCACAGTGGCAGGATTACCTGAGTAAGTCTCAAGCTCTCTGAGAATCTACATTTGTGAACTAGGTTTGTAGAATATGTCCACTGGCATCAAAGGCAAGAGATGCTCAAAGAGAGAGCAGAAACTACCCCTGGTAAGATAATTTCTGTCTCCTTCATTTCACACCATGACCCCCCTGGAACTTCTGAGGTAGGAAATATGAAAGCCAAGTTGATGACTTCATTTACAAAGCATTTTCTCTGAATTATTGCTTCCCTATCAATTCCATTCAAGAATTATTTGGCTCTCATGATATTCAAATTATTACCTTCTTATTCTCCCTGCAGTGCTTCTGACTGATGGAAACTTGGGGAATGAGACCTTGGAGAGGCTGGAGAGTGGGGAAGAGGATAAAGATACTGCAAGAGTCCAGTGCAGCATGTGTGAGATGGACAGGAGGGCATTTCAGGGTAAAGGAGGAAATTGCTGCTGACGGTACCAGGTGAGTTTATAATTCCCTGTGCAAAGTGCTGCCTGTCTGTTTAAACAGTTTATATGAAGTGAAATACCCTCTCTCTTCACCAAGAAAATGTAAAAAGGAGACGTCACAAAGAAATAAAAATAATCAGTGCATGCTTCACAGCAGGAAACGAGGGATACTGATTGACATGTGACAGCTCTGACGTGTCAGCCTTTCCTCAGTGATATTAACTTGCCTCAGGGAGGGAAACCCTACTTAAGGTGCTCACAGGTTAGAGCGCAAGGAAAGAAGGAAATGTGCATAATACTTTATGCAGAGGGAATATGTGTTCAATTGCTATGGCAGGAAAGAAGAAAGCAGGAAATAAACCATTGAATGTTGAAATGTTGATGACAACCTGAGGTGGGCCAAAAACAAAACTGTGGTACATCTGGAGAGTTTATCCCAAGACCATTAGCTGGCCTGACTGCTTCTTCCGCTCGTCTCCCTCACCATTTACTGACAGGTTCAAATCAAACAATCTCTGCTTCCATTAGGAGCGACCTAGAAAGACCTCGTGTTTTTGGAAAAGTGTTCATAGTTGTGTGCTAGCTTGGAATGAGTTTAGCCATTTTACTGGGAAGTGTGTTGAAATTCATAGAGGGTATCCAAGTGCCAGAATGTGGAAGGGACACAGTCACTGCCCCTCTCCTCTCCACAGTGACCTGGGAGGATATTTTGTGCAGAGTAATCCAAAGTGCTAGTGACATATCTTGAATGAGAAATCAAAAGAATACTATACTGTCAGGTACTGAACTCTGTAGGTTTAGCAAAAATAAATTCAATGTGACATAAATCATCCTTGAAGAAAGAAGTTATATGACCAATTGTTGGGCTACTGTCTCACCTTGAAAGAAAACAGCTTAAAGGTTCGATGTCTGTCTAAACAGAACTTTGAAGACTTACCAATTCATATTTGACTGGCATTTCCCTGTAGTATATTTAAATATAAATTAAACTCAAATTGATACATAGTTATTGAGGATCTATCATGTTCCTGGCTTGGCTCAACCAGTTTAACAGTGAATATAATGCAACCCTGAGACAGGAGATTTGCTCTGTAACCCAACTGCCACTGGCCCCATATGTAAGTCCGGAAGGGGGAGATATACTTGGCTGAATTGCAATTCTGCTGGGATTCTCTATACCTCAAATGTGTGAGAATTACTTGGGCCATCTGTGGTTGGGCATCCCAGGAGGTGGCTCACCTGGGCTGTGAACAAGTCTTTAGCCAAGCTGGCTTCAAGGTCACAGCATTCTCCTGCTCACCACTTCTCCTCTCGCAGACTCTGGCACCTTTCCTGGTGCTATTGTTCTTGTCTCCATGGGCAATATGATCAATTTTCTGCAGAATTTGTGATGTCATTGTGTCCTAAGCACTGTAGCCAAATGGAAGAGCAATAAGATATTGCCTTCCTTGGTATGCAAGAGGGTTTTAAACAAGAGAGTTTGTAGCCCAATATTTTCAAGGGATTAATAAGGCAACAGGATCAGGTTTTGATTTTTGCGTTTCATATCTGTCTCTCACAACCCTTACCCATTTTAAGACTCAAATCAAGCAGAAGATATAAGAGACATTCAGAAACCAAACTCTGTTCAAGATCACCAATTCCCTTCAACAACCAAGCCTTCACTCCAGGGCTGATTCTTTCATGCCTGGTTTCTGTTTGCTTTTAAATGTGTTTTCTTTGATGTTTCTCTGTCCAAGTCCTTGCCCAAATATGCTCCTGACAAGTTCACCAATCAGCCACTATTTCAGATGTGCTAAGACATATACCAACTGCCTCCACAGGTCTAGGCTGTCCTTAAAGATTTGATTCCTGTGTAACTTATTTGAGTCCTGCATAGAACTGTGTAGCAAAACATCTAATATGCACTACTCCATGGTCCGAACCCCAACCTGATGTCACTTCTCAATGCTTGGCCACATTCACCTTAGCTTCCTCCCAGTCTACGTGGAGGCCCTGAGACTTCTGACTCTGCTCCAGGCATTTGGAATCACACCACACCCTTGGTCACAGAACTACATGACTCCTTCTCCTTTAGGAGTCTCTTGAAATCTCTCTCTCTTTTTTAAAAACAGACATATTTATCAGGCATAATTATAAAATTACACACTCAAAGATTAGCATAGACCCTCGAGTGAGAGGGCTTGCTGCATTCCTTACTCTCACACTTGTTCCACTGGCAAACTTCTCATCATTGTGTAAACAGTGCTTTGTGCTCAAGTTTGTGGGTCACAGAGTCCACTATAATCTAAGGGTATTTTTACTTCTTTATCCCCTTATTTTTGTAATTCCAAGTTATTGTTTTATACTCTATGCCTGGCATTGCATTTGCCAATGAAATGTTCAATAATCTGTTGTATGGGATTCAAGACATGTAGTGTTTGCAGCAAACAAAGCAATAACGGTGAATATCACCTGGAGTTATGGATGATGCAAGTCAAAAGAAACTGTCCTGTCCTTCTCTCCTCTGGGAGCTGCATAAACAAACATGTATGTTAGATGTATGTTTAAGCTACTGATTTGAACTCATTTGGAAACTAATATCCAAGATCAGGAACTTACAAGACTTATTTGGAAGCTAATACTCAAGATCAGGAGCTTGACACCCTAAAGATAGAGGGAAAAGGGAAAAAAGTATACATAGTTATCTGCACTTTTGAGCTCCATGATCTCTGAAGCTCTTTGGAAACTTTGCAAGTCCCTCTTAGCAAGTTTGTATAAATAAACTCAGAGGAGAAGACTTGGTATGCTTCATCACTAGAAACTTCATTGCATCCTCTTGGAAAAATGACCACAAGTGGTGAACAAACAAATCAAACCAACCACAAAAATGATAAGTCAAACCCAAAACAGAGCAAAACAAAACAAAGCAAAACTAGTAGCTTTAACATTTTAACAGTAATTAGGATTCCACTCAGCTGTTCTTAGACAGTTGTCCTGTGGTATCCACAGAGGTTTGGGTCCAAGATAACTTGCACCTTCTCAAATCTGTGGCTATTTAAGTACCTTTCAACCAGCCCTGTCCATCCACCAGACTTGTGATCTATGCAGATAGGTAAGGCTGATGTTAATAGGTAATAATAGACCTTGACGGTCTCCTCTATTTACATGGCTTGTCTGTGGTTCTGGGAAACTCATTTCTCCAGGCACAGTCTAGAAAGGATGGCATCACTTTTAAGATCATTGTTGTGAGAAGTCAAATTTCTAAACCTGATTTCTCCAGCACACTGGCACTCAGAGTCCTTAAAAATATATTTTCACATAATTCTATGCAATCCCCCTGTGTTCATGTGGTGCCATTTATAGTCCTTAAATTTACATTCCTCAAATCATGGGTGATGCAATTTTGCTCAAGTCATAAACAGGACTCTATATCATGTGTCTTTTAAAGTGGAAAAATAAAAGAAAGCAGATGATCACTTTACTGTTGAACTTCAGTTAGGAAGTGGCAGTTTCTTTAATAAATGTATAAATCATTTCTGCTACTCATAAGACAAACATGTTTTTTTTTAACCTCATGCTGCATTTTGTTTTTGAATCTTCATAAAGAAACAGCTACATACAAAAATTACTTTATTTTCTAACTTATTTTTTCTGTTTTGAGAATTGAACTCAGGGCCTTATACTTGCTAAGCAAGTGCTTTACCACTGAACTACATCCTTATTCCTAATTTTCAACATTTCCTGGTAGAAAATTATAAACACAAAGAAGGAAAACACAATAATACAATAAATTCACATATCAACTAACTTCGATACTGATGAATTTACAATCTGGTTTCCACTTTGCCTGTACCCACTTTCTCCTTCATGTGCATATAATACTATTTTAAAGCAAATGCAAGATATATCACTTTGTCTCCATTATTTTCTCATTGCTGGGACAATACCTGACACATAAAAGTTAAAGTAGGAAAGTTTTATTTCAGCTCACTGTTTATAGAGGTTGAAGTCCACAGTCCTCTGGCCCCGAGACAGGAAGGCATGGCAGAGGAACATTACAGAGAAACAGTCCATGGTAGGGCAGGAAGAAGACAGCTAGCAACAAGCGGCAGCAGCAGCAGCAGCCTGCCTTCCATCTTTCCCTTTTGAGCCATTCAGGCTACAAGTCCATTACTCACACCCAGAAGTATGCTGATTCCAATCAGTGGACTAATCCACTTAACACAAACCCTTAATCAATATTCACACCCCTAGATCCAGCTACCTCTGAAAAGCCCCACGAATGAGCACATGAGCCTTTGGGGGGCACTGAGATATAAGCCAAAACATATTTTATCCATATTTTGGTATGTATAAATGATTAAGTATTATGAATTAAAACTCATTTTCTTTCAGTTCACTATAGTTTAAAAATCCTCTTTTGGCAGAAAAAAAAAGAATTGATCTGAAAAATTTGATTTAACTGGTTTACTTCCTCTCAGTGACATAGGAAATCTATTTCTATTTTATGTTTCTTTTTCTCTTTTATGTATCACGAACTATCAAAAGAAAAAAAGTTCTGTTACATATAATAGTGCTTAGATAACAGTAAATGGTAGGCTTTTGCAATTCTTGGAGGCACCTCCTCTCCAGATTTTAGAGTAGCTATTTGCCCCTTGGCTTCATTTAAATAGTGAGGCCAAGAAAAGTAACTGATTTTTAATTAGTTCAACTTTTTTATGTTATAAAGAGTGATAATCTGCAAGATCCCTACTTGTCAGGGCTGAAACTAAACATAGATGCACATTTTATATATTGTATGTTTGGCCAAGTTTTTTGCAGTGCTCTAGAAAAGTTTTACACTCCCACTATCTATGAGCTAAATTTCCGGTTTTATCACTTGCTGGACCTACTTACCAACCAGTGTTACGTTTCTCCAAACTGTTAGATGAAAAACGTTTTTACTATGATTTCCAGAGTCCCAACCTGCCTTCAAGTAAACTCACTAAATAGAATTCCTTTTGTATAAATTTTCTGCTTAAAACTTCTAACCATTTTTCTAGTTTTTACCTCCTTTATTTGTAGTTTTTATACATTTTCGATACTGATCTTTTCTAGTAATTGTCATCTTTTTTTTCTTCGTGTCTAAGAGTCTTTTATTCACTGGAGATTATACATGAATATGCAGTGAAAGGTCCAGTAATTTTCTTTTGTTGTGGCCCTTTTAAGCCTAATTTTTAAAAGCTTTCTCTATCCTAGGATCTCATATTTTGAATCCTTTTAAATTTTTTAAAAATTAATGTTGCAGCCTGGAAATATAGCTTAGCGGCATGATAAATGCCTGCCTGGCAAGTGCAAGGTCCTGAGTTCAATTCCTGATACCAATAAATAAATAAATAAATAAATAAATAAATAAATAAATAAAATTAATATTATTAAAAGACTATATACATTTAAAATTTTGCGGTGTAAATTGTAGATACTCATATCTTCTATTTGCACAGTGGATTGGCAATGCTGCCAATTTAGTATCTTTCTGTCTGGCCTTTATAATTACAGCCATTTTAAAAAATTCATTTTATTTCTTTGTCTTCAAATGCAATTTTGAATACTGGTGTGATCACCAGTCTATATGTCACTCAAATGGTAGACTCGCACAATTTTATCATGTATGTATTCCGATTCCTCTTCTGGTTAATTTGTAAGTGTTCCATATTTCCTAAAGGCTTTTAGAGATTGTATCAAATCATGTACACACACACACACACACACCTACTGTACTATACTCTGTACCAGGCACTTCTCTAAGCATCCCTGACATGTATTATTTATCTTTACCTCACAACAAATCTATACATTGTGGTACTCATTTAAAAGCAGAAAAACAGATATATCTCCTGGAAGACAGTTCCTGAATCAGCTAGCAAGAACTTGAAACCTGTCATCTAACTGCCAATCTACTCTTTTCAGCTACCATGTGATTGTGGTCCTCTAAATTCATGTATGTTTACATTTATTTTACATTATATTTGGTAAGTGCACTGACTTTAGCATTTTGCATTCTGATCCTGACTTTGGCTGCTTGGCACGTTATTTTCTGAGAGAAGTTTCAGTCACTGTGATTGTGCATGTGTCACAGAAGTCATATTTGTTCTAAACCATTCGATGCTATTTTGTGGTATGGTGTTCAGAATTATTATGTTTAGCAGAGAATTACATATTTTCACTAAGTAACATTCCTTAGAAAAGAGAACGGCTGACATAGAAGAGGATGCAGTGATGGTGAGGGCATTGAAAACATTACATTTTTCTCTGAGTGAATTTGAGGGCAACATGGAACCACATGGTCTGTTGTGGGCTTTGGAAAGAAAATTCTAGGTGCTGGGTGAAGGCAAGACAAGATGAGCAAGAAAGGGAGGCAGGAAGATCAGTCAAAGATCACATCAGCGCTCAGGGGGTATGATGCTGATCTGAACCAGGTATGGGAAGTGGACAGAGGGAGAAATGGCCAGATTGGCACGCATTTTAGCATAGAAAGGAGGAAATTTTTTTCTTAATTATCATGCACTTAGGGATATTTATCTGTGGTCCTCATCTTACCTTTCTTTGTTCTTTCAACTTGTTTTTCACATAGATTAGGAATGGATCATGGCTATATTTGCCATATTTAATCAGAAATCTATTTGATATATTCTAAAGTCTGCATTTGATTTAATTACCCCATTTCTTTTCATATCTCATTGGACATCATATATAGCATTCATCTCTGTATCTCTAAACACCTTTAACATACTTATTTCTACATTGACTTTCATGTTACCATATAAAATGAGTTTGCCATTATTTAGCCTTAATGACTTTCTCTCACGATATAGTTCATTTTTGTACTTCACTTTCTGCTTCATTTGCTGATTTCTGAGACAATCCAAGATGCATAATGCTTCTGATAAGCAGGTATTTTTCAGTGTAGAGATAAAGAGGGAACTTCTGTTTCACCTTCTGAAGATTTTCTGTATTGAACAGAAATCAGATTAAGAGAAAAGAGATAGAAATTTAATATGCACGAGGCAGTGGGGGGAAACCCAGGAGTGTGATTACCCTCAACACAGCGAGGTCCAGATAGAGGAAGGTTGAAATATGATTATTTCAAAGGTCAGGTAATGATTATTAATACCTGAGACAAAACTAGCTGCAAAATTATCCTCTTGGTAATGTGTGTAAATGACAGGGACATCTTGCATCACAGTAGGCCACCCAAGTGTGGCAACATCCCTTTGTCATCTTTTCTGCAACAAGGTAATGAGATTTCAGGGAGGAGACGGCGGATGTGTTCTCACTGGTTGGTCCAGCTTTGGGACCAGTCAAGGAATAGCCTGTCCTGCTGTGTGCCTGTTGGAGAAAGAGAATCAAGACACGTGCACCTGGGAAGGAGTGATAATTTTCCAGGCCTTAATGGATAATGGATTATTTTCAAATTTGCCTCTTTGGTTCCTCTGTGTTTGTAAACTAGATTTCGTACCTATTTTTTGGCTATGAGTTTCCTCAACATTGTTGAAATTCTCATCACCTGCGATCCACTAAGCCATGACCAGATGGTTTTATGGTAAGACACATGGTGGCTTGGAAAGCAGAGATTCTATGGAGTGAAAGTTTCCCAGGTTCTAGACTTTGTATAGTCCTTGGTATCCTCAACTTTCCTCCAGCACAAGATCTGGGACTTTAACTCTTCAAAAGCAGACATGAGGGACATAAGACATACTTATAGACTCACTGTGGTTTTTTTTTTAGTAAATCACTAGACTTCAATTCCTGCTTAATGCTTAAGGTAGGAGTTTGCTTTTCTTGGAACATCTGAATGATATTTACAACACTTTCAAACTGATCCTACTGGTGTGCGTGTGTGTGTGTGTGTGTGTGTGTGTTTTGTGTGTGTGTATACGTATAAGTATAGACACATGCATACACCATCTTTTAGTGCTTTGCCATACTTTTTCAGAAATGCCTCCGAAGTTTAAGAGTGCTGAGCCCCTTCTTAGGTTTTATAAATGGGAGGCGGGAAATACTTCATCATAGGTTCAGAGTGACCACAGTAGCAAAAACTGAGTATGAGAGAGAATGCACATGTCAGTGCTTACATAAGCTCTCCTTGCAGAATGTTTGCTCTGAAATCTCACTCAGACAGCCTTTTCTTCAGTTTTTAAGGGCAGCTGTTTTGAATCTGGCGTCTCTCACTAGATAGACTTTAGGCTATTCATGTAAATCCTGAAGTTTTATGCAAAACTATGTGTATACAGGATTTGTTTTAGGTGAAATAATCCATAATGTTTATCTTTTGCTAGCATGCAAATAATCCTCCTGGTGAAATATGCTTAGGCTTACTTGGCATTTGTATGCTTTGGTCTTTCAAACACTTTTTTCAAGAGAGTTAGCAGGCTTCCAGCTACAGGAAGAGGACAGTGTCTCTTTATCCCAACCCAACATATCTACCACTTCTTGAGTAGATGACACGTGTTTTTTGAGTGAATGCATGTGAGAAAAAGTGGTACAAGATTGGAGAATAGCATGGTTTCAAAAGGAGGATGCTGTAGAGAGTAGCTGCGAGAGGAAACTTAGTGGCTGGAATTCCAGAGATAAATGAGACAATCTCATAGTACCTCACTGGGCTGAAAAAAAGTTTGCCAAAGAACAATTAATTATTAAATCTGCAACTAATATACTTTCCAACTATATTACTGAAAGAAAAACAATGACAATGCTTCCATCCTTTTATTTAGGAGAGTCAACAGATGGTAGCACAGGCCTGAACCCTGAGCTTTTGAGCATCCAGGGGAAAAGCCAAGCACAGTCCACAGATGGCATTTACTATTAACCCACTTAAAATGATGGGGAAAGTATTTTATCACCATTTTTAGATTAAAATCCCACAAAGCCTCAAGGGATCCTCCCATTTTATCCCATCTCCATTATGCTTGATGGAAAGACACATGATTTCTTTGTCTCCCAAAATAAGAACCAGGCTCCTTGGACAGATAAAACAAGAAGGCAGTTATGCGCACACCAATTGCTTCCACAGTTTGCAAGACAAGTCTCTGATATACAGACAGGCTGCACTGTCTTTACAGTCTCTCAATTCTGGGCTGCATTTATTGTACAACTGTCCCCCACTCTACACACTTCCAGAAGACTTTATAGTTAGAGGGAAAGGACAACTAACTAAGCAGGTCAAAAGGGTTTTCTTTTGAGGAGCTGCATGGTTCCTACTTCAGCGTAATTTCCTCCCCACCAATCTAACAGACTCACAGTAAAAACAGAAGTGGCTACACAGTGCTAAGTGGGTTCAGTCCCCAGTGCCTTTTCAAATCTCTCTACCAGATTTGCAGAGTGGCTTCTGCTGTCAGTCATAGTGGGTCACTGGGGAGGAACTGGAAGAAGGAAAATAAATCGTATGCTACTTCTCTAACTTCGGGTTGGGGAAGAAACACGATGGCAGGAAAGTTCAAGGAAATATATTTTAAAAGAAATAAATTTCCTAATAAGTGGGATACAGCTGTTGAAAACTTCCAGACTAGCTTATTTGTATAGATTTCCAGGTTTTTCTCCCCCCACAGAATGTTCTGTCATGTTGCTAACATGTTTATTTCCTGTGACCAATTAGTAAATGAGAAGTTTGTCTCTGAAATGAAGTCAGAGTTCAGAGCAAAGAAACCCCAGTGCTGCCTGTGATGATCCAGAGATACACCCTGAACTACTCAGGAAAGTACAAGTCCCTGTTCGCTTCTTACAGACTCTGTGAAAGGTTGGGTATTGCTCCAGCATCATAAACTGTCTTGCCAGTAAAAGCCCTTGAGGTGTAATGAGTGTCCATGGCTAAGTGCTGGCCACAGGCATATTTTGAAAGAGGTTCAGCTTATTTGGGGGGCACAGTCTCTGGTTTCCGCAGATCCTCTGAACTTCAAGTTGAGTTCCAGAGCCTGTGTTTTCCAACACTTAGCTGTTGGTCTTGCCTTGTCTTCTCCACTCCATCACAAGTCACAAGACCTGGGCTGCCATGGGTCAGTACCAAGCTCCTATGGTAGGGATGGAACTTTCTCAGGACATACATTTCTGTAGTTAAAATCCCTTACTCTATCTGGCTTCTGATAGCTCAGTTAATTGCTTACTGAATTTATGATCTGGAAACAATTCCTAGGTTATTATGAACCTCCTTTCTTATCTGTAAAATGGAAATTATAATAGCTATTTTTTTTGAAAACTTTTGAAAATTAAGTGCACTGCGGTGTGAGGCAAGGTATGCTGGTATAATGTCTGAACAATATTCAATAGTGGCACTACTGTTAATATTCTTATTGTTGACAGAGCACTTAACCCAAACAAATGCTGCTTAATGGTAAGTCTCTATGAATCACTAAGGAAAATAGGCAATAGAAAGAATTTTCTATCGTGGGTTTATTTATTTATCTGTCATCACTTACCACTAACACATCAGTAATAGGGGCATATGAGGAAATAATGGGCAAGCTTTTCCACTGGGACTGTCTCAGAATTTCTAGGGTATATGATTATAATACACAGTAATAAAGGTAATACGAACCATGGCTGTATGTTTATAGCAACTGTAATTAAATGATGTTAATTATCATCTTCATATATTTATCAGCCAGGCAATACTTAATGAAATACCAAGTTCCAAAACCTGGATTAGAGGTTGAAGGGACAGGAAAAACCAGCCTGCAGTCCCTGTCTTTAAAAAGTTTATGCTTCTCCCTTGAAGCTATTTACTTACCAGACAATTTGATTTGAGTCAAATACTGAAGGAACACAGGAAAGCTTATAAATGGAATATTTTGATGCAGAGTTCTGACTGCTCCCTATGAGTCTTCCCAAAATTCATTCTTGGGGTGATGTTCTTCTTCAGTGACTCAGCCTCCCCAGAGTGATTGAGCCAAGCATCTCTCCATGGAGGCCAAGGTCACTTGTGGTAGTAGCCCACACATCTATCAGGAAGATCACCTAGACATCACTGTTATTCACTCAGTGAGCTCAAAGGCTCTTGGAAGAGAAGAGTTTAAACAACACACAGCATATGGCAGCTAACCCTCTTTGAAACGTATTCTTGATTTGAGCTGAATCATCAGAGAATGGGCAGTGTGGACCCCATCATTATCATGGTACACTGAATCCCACCATTAATGTGCATTTTTGATCCAACACCAGTGGCTGATATTGAGAGTTGTGATAAAGAAAAATTGTAGAAAAACTGTCATTAGATTAACTAAAAGTTATATTGATGATGCACCTTGAACTATCTCCTTTTTTAGTATGATTTTACATATGATTTTTAGTATGATTTTACATGTTACAGTTGTAACATGTCCCCTACAGATCATTCTCCAGCCCACTGACCGCTTTCTGCTTCTCTGCTGGGCTGCCCTTCTAGAAAGAGTCAGCTCTGTATAGTCTCTGCGTCATCAGCTCCAACCAAGGCTCCTTGCTGTGCAGTTGGCCCTTAGTCTTACCAAGCAATAGAGACTTGCAATTGAAACCATTGGTTAACTCATTTCTGCAAGGCAAACAACTCCCTTTCTAATGACAAAGCAATGGGCTCCTTCCTGTTCCCACCTTACTTTAGCTCCAAGGGACAGGGTACCTTGTTACTCCCTCTCTTCCTCTTGAAACTCTCTCTTCACCATGCATCACTAATGATATTTGGTTATTTCTCTTTTCTTTTCCCTTCCTCTTTCCTGGAGTCTATTGTGACTCCAAATACTTATTTCTGAGGGCTGAATCACTTGCCTTTTCTGTTGTCATACTTTTCCCAAGGTGATATCCCTTTCTCCTGGGCTTAAATAAAGCATTTAATAGGCACATAATATAACTGCCTTATGACCCAGCAATCCCACTCCTGGTGATTATCCAGAGAAAATGTGTTTGTCAAAGAGATGCCTGGAATCCAGGCATAGTAGCACATGCCTACAATCTCAGCACTCCAGGGACTGAGGCAGAAAATCACAGAGATTTCAAGGCCATCCTGGCTATATCATGAGTTCAAGCCTAAACTACACAGCAGGATCCTGTCTCCAAAAGCAAGCAAATGAAGTTTTAAAAAAGCCATATGTACTCCCCTGTTTACTGAAATGTACTGCACCACTGTTCACAATAGTTAAGGTATGGAATCAGCTTTAGTGACTATAGCTTGATAGACAGACAAGTAAGACAGACTGAAAGAAAGACAGAATGGAGTAGCATTTAGCTATAAAAAGAATGAAGCTCTATCCTTCAGGGCCACATTGATGAACCTGGAAGACTTTATGCTTCATGAAATGCGTTAGACACAAAATGACAACACGTGTTCTCATTCATATTTGAGCACTAAAACAATTTATCTCATAGAGTAAGAAGTAGAGTGTTGATTATCCAAGACTTGGAAAGACAGAGGGGAAATGGAAAGAAAATGGTGATTCAAGAACACTAAATATAGCTATTCCACTTGATTCAGCCATTCCTGTATTAGGTATCTTCCTGAAAGATTTAGAGACACCATGTTACAGGAATACAAACATATTCATGTTTATAGCAGCACAATTTACAATAGCTAGATCTTGGCAGCAGCTTATATGTCCATCAACAGATGAACAAATAAAGCAAATGTGTGGTATTTATATACAAAGGAATACTACTATTATGAAAAAGGTAAATTTGAGTCACTTATAGGAAAATGGATGCACACTGAAAGCATAATGATAAGGGAGATAAATTGGACACACAAGTTTAAATCCCATGTGGTTTCTCTCATAGAAGAAGCCCAATGTATAAATGAAGTAAATAGGAAAATAAAAGATAGATAAAAGCAAATAGGGAAATGGATCTATCGCAGATAGGAAGGGGACTAAGAGATGGGGGGAAGAGTGAGTGGATAAGAAAGCAAAAAATACAATTAAGATGTGTCAAGGGCATGTACCAAATACCCACAGTGAAAATAGCCACTATGTATCATAAACATACACTAGTAAAAATATAGAGAGGAGGGTTAAACTCTAGTGTTTTTTGGCAGAGAAAAGTAATTACATTTAACAATAATGTATATTTAAGAATATCTAGAAGAGAGAATATTGAATATTCCTAGTGCAAAAGATGTCAGAGGTAATGGATATGCTATGATCTTAATTCAATTGTTGCATATGGTATGCATGTGTCAAAATATCATATTGGGCCCTAAAAATATGTTTAATTTCATGCCAATTAAAAGTAAAAATTTTAAAATGAAATAAAAAGAAGATACAAGATTAATAGAAACAAAATAAAGCTATAATTGCACTTGCTACAGATAATTTAAAAAGTGATATGAAGTAATCTATACAAATATCCACAATCCACAATTTTCTCTCATTTCAAATATACGTATATGTCACTGTCTAGTCCCTGCTATCCACATTTAAATGGCTCTCAAATATCCCAAACTTAACAGGCTATTACAATAGTTATTTATTTTTACTATTTTCTCTGTTACCCAAACCAGACACCCAGTGCTCACTGCGGATCTGATCCTTTCTCTCCTCACTGCCAATTTATCAGGCACATATTGATTCTGTCTGCAGGACAAACATATAGCACATCGTCTGTGGCCTCTCATCGCTTCTGCCATCAGAAAATCAAGGAGTCATCAGCTTGGGCTGGAATTCTACAACTGTCCTCTCCCTGACATTCTCACACATTTCCCAAAACTGGACATGATCTTCTTAGAAGTGATCTGAGCCACACTAGCCTACTTTTAAAGTATCCCAGTGAGTTCTTATTCTTATTCCAAATTATTTTCCATCTCCTCCACCATGGTGGATGATTTATTCTCGCCTTAATCGTGACTCGCTCTGATCTTCCCGTTTGTTGGGTTGACCCTGTGAGTTCCTGCCTTGAGCTTGCAGAAGTTCCCTCCTCTTCATGCAATGTTTTCCTCTTGCTTTTCTTCTACATTTAGACTTCAGTGTCACCTCTTCATAACGAGTTCCCTCATGACCCATCTGGAGCGCTCCTAACTGAGAAAGCTCAGCTACTGGGGAGCTGAGGCAGGCGGATCTTCAGTTTAAAGCTGGTCTGAGTAATTTAAGGAGATCCTGCCTCACAATAGCGAGATTTAAAAAGGACAGGGGCTGGTAGGGATGTGGCTCAGTGTGAAGGTCTTGGATTTAAATCCTATTACTGAAAAAAAAATAATACATTATTTCCTAGTCCATCTATTCATTCGGGTGAACAGTTAATGTTTCCTTTCAATAAGAGAAAAATCAAATCTCTCCTTCTACTCTTAGGAAGTACTTTCTATGATTCCTGTGATTATTTCCTTCCCTATAAGTATAAACTCTTTCTTAAATTTTGTTAGATAATATAAGCTCTATATCCTTCTCTCATATCACTTTTTATGCTAATGTTTGGTGTTTGTTTTCTTGCTGATTTATTTTAACTGATGTCCTGACTTTATGTTAAACAATTTGATTTCATGAATTTTCTATTTGATACTTTTACTACTTTGCTATTTTTACCATCATGCTTTATTATAATTCCAGTAGACTTTCCTTATTTCCTATTTCCCCTTTTATAATTTTCTATTCTTATTTTATGGGTCAGATAATCCTTTAAACTATTCTTTGAGTATTGATTATATTTTGGTTGTTTTTGTTGTTAAAGTTTAGTTTTATTCTAAGAGCCATTATTATTTTTTAAAAATTTACTAAAACCACCTTTTGCAGATTTCTTATTTTTCTTAAATATTTTATAATTTTGGGCTGTTTAATTATAAAGAGCTAGCTTGATTAGTATACTGTGTAGCTATATATATATATTTTTTCCATTATATGGCTCCATCTTAAATGAACTCCTTTTCTGAACAGAAGAAATAACTGTGGTCTTTACAGAGCTCAATTGCACACGGCAGGGACACACGTTTCCTGTCTCGTACATGGGCAGAGAGAGTCTGGGAGAACCGGAACAAACAACTGTCTAAGTAATACAGATTGACTCTTAAGTAGAGGAACATTTAGTGTATCTCCCCTGCATGTCCAGATCTTATTTTCATTTCATTTGAATCCCCCTTTAATGTCTCAAGCTCTTTTTATTTCTTTCTCAGAGCTCAGCCTCTGTAATATCCCTCTTCAGGATATTTCTAGCTGTTTAGAATAGACTTTATTGAATTTTATTTAGTGAACACATGTTGTCTCTATGTCAGCAGTAAAGAAGCATGACCTTACCCATCTGACCTTGCATGGCCTCTTTAACCTTAAATCTAGATGATTGTCTGCAGCTCACATCTGCTGTGTGTGCTTTGTAACCCCAGCTTGGGGTCCCCCAGACCTCTGTTGGGAAGAGAGGCTCTTCCCTCTGCAGAGGACTTGGACAGTGCAGAATCTTATACTTTTATTTTCCTTCTTGTCAGTGGATTCTACTTTCTCTTTTCATCAAAAAGCTCAACATTTCTGACACTAATAGTGCCCATTTAACTTTTTAGCACAAATGTTCATTACAGATTTCAGATTATCTTTACTACCATTTATGTGAAAATTTGGGAAAGACAGGAAGATAGCAAGCACTTCAACTTAATTAACCTCTGTTGTTTGAAATCCCTGTTTTCCTGAAGTTTTGTCTTTTCAACTTTTTCTCCTGCTCCTGGAATCCAAGACAATTGTTCCACGGGGAGATACCGTCTTGTGAGCCCCTACAGCACATTATGGCACTAGGGGAGATATAAGTGACTTAACTGAAATGGGAAGCACCACTGCAATCTGACAGGAATGCTCTGTGGGCAAAAGGTCTATGTGACTGGCTTCATAGCTGTGAACTGAGCATCAAGGATAACAGTCTTTACAGAGTAACAGTCTACAGATGCAATAGAGAATGCAATTTGAGCTATTTCCTTTTGCTCAGTGCTAGGGATTCAGTACAATGCATTAACACTGAGCTATGTACTCAGAATGTTTTGGGGTTGTTTGCTTGTTTGTTTGTTTGTTTGTTTGTTTTAGAGGGACAGATTTTCACTAAATCACTAAGTTGCCCAAGCAGGGCTCAAGTTTTTGATTTTCCTGACTCAGCTTCCCAGAGTGCCACCATGTGTCACAGTACTTGATCAGAGCTAATCCTTGAAGGACAGAAGGCTCTCAGAGAGCAGATGATTGAGTGTGGCACAGGATGCTTCAGTGGATCAAGTAGAAAAGACAGGCAGGGTGGAAGCCATGAGTACTTCAGATTCTGTATGACTAGAGGGGAAGGAGTCTGCAGGAAAGGCAAAGGATGCGCAGTAAGTAGCCAGATACTGAGCGGCTTTGCTGAGCAGTGTGGAATCTGCTCTTAGGCAGCAGTGACTTCTGGAAGGATCCAAAGTGCAAAATGACATGGTAAACACGGGCCAACCTGTGGTCAACGCTTAGGGTGTGCCAGCCGGCATGCTGAGTGCACTGCCTGGATTAGAACATTTAATCCTGACAATCTGACGAGGCACAGCAGCCTCATGACCAGTGAAGACACTGACTCTGGAACATGAAATCCTCAGGGGGCATTTTCTTCCTCTGCTCATGACCCGGTTCCGAGATGCTCACATTTTGTCCTCAGCTCCCAGGTTAGAGCAGAGCCAGGAGCTGAGAAGGTGGAGCCAAATCCACAGGTAACACGTTTAACTCCTATCACTGTTTCTACATTACAAAGATAAAACACACTTTGAGGTGGAAAGAGAAGAGATTAGAATGTATACCCTGGTAGGACTCTAACAATCCAATTGAATGCACACTGGTGTTTCCAGAAGTACAATTAATGATGAATATTAGCCTGAGAAAGAGCACCATTAAAAAATACTGTGTGTTTATTTATTTATTTTTTGACTTTTTACACTAGAATCTAATCTCCACACAGCTAGTGTTTTTCTATCTTGTTTATTGTTTTAAGTCCAGCCCCTTCAAAACATTCAAGTTTAAAATAGTTCATCAATAAATATCTGTTGAATGCACGAATGATTACATAGGTTTGAAGATACCATATATTCCACATCTCTCTTGGTGATTTTTGACCCATATTGACAACAGAAATCTTATGCTTTCAAATTTTCTTTACCTTCATTCCCTATAATACTCTGAGATGATATTGTATTAGAATTACTGAAATAAAATTACATCTAGTTTGGTGAATTTCCATCCTAAATGTTTCCATTTGATGTTTCATTATAGCTTAAACTTGTTTTCCACCCTACAAAGAAAGTATGTATGTTGAAGTTTAGGGTTAATAAAAAGAGCAACACAAGTAGAGCTAGAAAAGTGAAGCCTATTTGGATTAAGTCAAGTGAGGAGCTACCAGGTGGAAGGACTGTTTGGAATTTGTAGCATGTTCAGTTTCTGAGATACTCAGGGTAATACGAAACATCAAGAAGCAGATGCCCATCATTTCAGCAAGTCGTGGTTGTGCAGCAAAACTGAGAAAGGTACAGGTGATGTAACCAGTAGTTACTTTCTTGCTGCTCCTTTTCTGCTCCCTGCTCTCCCTTAAACTGTGGGAGATTTCAGGAGGAGGTGACACCTTCAGGCTGCATCCTCTAGGATCTGCTATCTCCCAGATTTCAGATGAGCTCAGATAAAAGGAGCCACTTATGAGAGGAGACAGGGGACAGCAGGCCTTCATCATCTTCCTCACGTGGCTTAGGCGGGTCTCCAGTAACAGTGGTGCCCCCTCCATGGCTCTTTATCCTGCTGCACAAAACCACTGTGGTAATCAGGTCCTTGGGATAAACTCTGCCTGGGATATGGGGCCACCAGATTCTTCCTGTGCCTCTCAGGATTATGGTGTTGCTAATTCTCTAGTTTCTTCATTGCTCACTTTTTGGCATCTGAGATCCTTCTTTACATCCATAACAAATTGCATCAAATGCTCTCTGCTCTGGATATTTGGTGTTGCTCAAATATCTTCATCACAGTTAAAGTGATGTGGTCCACAACTATAAAGAACAGAAAGAGTGCTGTTGGAATTACTTTTTTTAAAACTGTAAAATTGGGACTTGACTAAAAGATAGACTTCCATTTTTTACATTCAAAAATTCTCAAGTGTGATTCAAGGATCATCTCCTTAACAATTCTCAAAAACATTGACTTCAGATGCCTTTTTCTGAACTCATTTTGAACCTGTTAACTCAAAATCTCTGGGGGAGTGGCTAGAGAATCTATTTCTACTAACTCCTTATGAGATTATTCTTAATAGAAAATAAAGTTTAAAATCAATGGTCTACAATCTTTGATCTTCTTGGGACTGTTTGAAGAAAGATGACACAATGTTTTTATTAAGAGACGCTGATGAGTTTTTATGTAATCTATTTTAGGAGGTACCATCTGTCAAATCAAGAAATTTGGATGAGTTTGGTAAATTTTTAAAATGTCACTTTTTATGAACATCTAAGAAGTAAGCTATGTTGTAAGCAAGAGTAAATACGTTGAATTCACCACTAAGGAATGTTATAATCTGTGAAATAGTGGATATGTAAAATACAAAACTATAGGCAAACCAAATGTTTATGCCTTTATTGCTAAGCTAGTCATTGCCAAATGTGATTTTATCATGCTCTGAGGAAAATTAACTTGAATGAGAATAGAAAGTAGTTTGACTATACATCCAATAAAAATACATTTTAAAGCCTTACTTGAGCTATATATTGTTCAACATTTTAAGAAGCAATGACACAGGGTATTTAAATGATAAAAATACAATAATAACCTTTCCTTAGCCTAGACTTCTCTAAGAAGAAAATTTTGAGGCAAGTACTTGGGTGCAAGTGCTTTACTGCTAGATATGAACTCAGAGGAAGAGGAGGGAGACAGACAAAGGAAAATTGAGTCCAAGGGAATGCTACCACGCTAACTGGATCTGGGTCCCAGGAGAGATGACTCAATCATTTAATGCACTTCAAACTCATAAGTTAGCTAGGCAGGGTGGCAACCACATACCTAGCTATCCATCCCCTTCATTGGTTGATAGCTACCCAATGGTAATTGGCTTCTCATGCTTTCAGATATGTGTGAAAGTTAGAATAGCTGACTAGGTCCTAACAGCCTATCCTGGCAGTGGCTGCAAAGTAATTTTGGTCATAAAAATGAGAGCTATATGGTGGAGCTGAGAGAAACTAATAGTAAATTACACCTGCCCATAGCTAGTCGCTATGTCAATGGTTTCTGCAAATAGATGGCCAAATAATGAAGGACAGCTCAAGAGGTGTCTGACCCCCTTTCTCTCTGATGGGTAATAATTACCAGGACTCATTCCCCAAGCCAACCAGGATGAGTTTTTTCTAAATGTGCAAATTATAAATATTTTTATCTCCAGAGATGGCTTTTATATTTTCAGTCTGGATTCTGTTTATGCCCCATCTCTTCTCCTCCTGGTCTGATGAGAAACATTTGTCTCTTCCTTATTAACACACAAAACTTGGAAAGCACCCATGAAGTAAAAGCAGGTTAAAATAAATTCCCTGTGACATAAAATTAACCATCACATCTTTGCTTTGGAATTGTTTATTTGGTAGCTGGAGAGAGCCTTGTTGGACACTGAGCAGATTATAGACTTGCCACCAAAGTGACTTCAAAGCATAGGTTGCTTTTAAATCATGCTGGGGGTAATGTAAGCTATGGTGTGCTGGAGCCATTTCAAAAAGAACAAAATGTCCCTTTTGCTTTCTTAACATGAGCACAATGGGTCTTTCCCCCGACCTTTCTTTCTTTTATTCTATTTTCTTCTCCTGATGGTCTCAACATTTTCCATACCCTTCTGTGCCCTCTGAGTTTTGCATAGCTCATCACAATACCCTTCCTTATTTTCTTTTAGTTTTTTTCTTAGTAGGAAAAGAAGAAAAGATTTACTAAAATTTCAGATTCATTCTACTATAGATCCATTTTGATTGACTTACTTCTAATCATCAATTACCCCAAAAGCTATTGAGGCTGCCAATACTGACTTATGGCCTGGCTCTTGATATTAATGAAGAAATAAACACTAGAGGTTGACAGTCCTGGACTTTAATTTTGGCTTTATCACTTACAAACCATATGAGTCTGAGGAAGCCTTCTGTTCTTTTCTGTGAGATAGCGACATTGTAAAAGTTCCCATGGGATTACTGTGAAATCTCAATGGGTTAACATATAGAAAAGAGTTTAGCACTGTGTTTGAATGATAAGAAAAATCTGATAAATGATAATCGCATCATGATTGAGTCTGGTCCATAATTTAATATTCCTCATCTGCATCCTTAGATGATATCTATGAGTAAAACAATAAATGTAAAGACATGATCGCTGATAACACCAGAACTTGAAGTCAGTCTTGTCTGCCAGATTGACTAATGCTTGTGAATCCATAGTGTAATTAACTAGGTACACACAGTCATTTACATAGAAACAAGTCTATTTAATAACCTAGACTATTTAATAACAAATTTTGGCTGCGAAAACAATTTTAAAAGTAAGCCTGAAACAAAACCTCTAGGTTTAACATGGGTGGGAAAGACAAATGAAGAGCTGACCTCCCTTGAGTGAGACCTTGAAATGTAGTTGCTCTTTACTGAATTTCTCAAAGTGAGAAACAGTGATAGCTTTTTCTGCTGCACATGTACAAAGCATGCAACTTCTGTGTATATACAATAAGAACATGAATATGGGCCCTTTCTGTACTATTCAGTACCACTCAGTGTAATTAATACTTCATACTCCAAGAATGATCAGGCACTGCTGGTAGCAGGCTGACAGAGGGAAGGAGGGGTCCGCTCTGGCCTGGAACCACGGGGTCAAGTTCCCCCCGTGCTCTTCCATTGAGCCCCCGCATCAGCTACACAGTGCCCTCACACTCCAGCTGCCCTGAGAGAAGTTGGGGTCTGACCTGACACTTATAGGGCCCAGCCCCAGTGCCACCTGGATCCCTGAGAAGCCGACTCCCTGTGGGCCACCTCTCAGGTGTCACACACAGGTTTCACACAGACACACAGGATGGCTAAACACTAATGGGAAGAGAGTCATAAAAATCTATCTTCTTCCATTATGGAGGCAGGTTTAACAGATGGAGAACCTGACCAAACTTCACTGGAGAATAGTCTCAAGGAGGGTAATTATCTTCTCACAATTTAAATGGTAGAACTTAAGTTTGTATCTGAGTAATCTACTACTGAAATATTACCTATATGATTTTTTGAATAGAATCACTTAAAATTTATTGTTACTAAAGTAGATATCTAAGCAGATAGTATTATTACATTCTATACCAGAATCCTGGACAGTATTAAAAAGGTTCTAGCACACTCTCGGCCACCCAAGGACCCAGCCCGGTGTGTTGCATGGTTCTCATGGTGCCTTTCTTGGGCGGTAGGGAGAAGAGAAAAAAAAAAAATTTGCTGTGCTGTCTATCAGGGACCCAGCCCCCTGCCGCTCCAAGATCTGGCATGAGTTTCTAGAGCTTCTCCTGAAAAACAAAGAGAACTTGAGATTCACATAAAAGACCTTGGGCAGCTTGAGGAGCACTTAGATCATTTGCTTCTGTGGCTGTCTCCTGTCAGGAGTCAGTTGGAAATTTATATTCAACCAAATCAAACTGGACATTTGACATTAAGATCAACAACAGACTGGAGAGATCAGCAGTCCCCTAGCCAGTATGCTTCAGAAAAACTGTAAGCAATACAGAAGGGTCCTGAGACCTCCACCATTCACCTATCTGAAAGAAACCAGAAACATGACAAGACAAGGAAGCAGCAAAAAGCCTCCAACCACTGACCCAGGGAGTATAAGTCCAGGAAAGGTGAATGCAGAGGAAACTGAGGGCAGCAAACATGAAATATCAGACATGGCCTCTTCAGAAATAAAGAAATACTTCCGTGACCTCATCAATGAATTTAAATCTGAAATTCTAACTCAGGTGAAGCAAGATATAAGATTAAAAAAAGAAATGCTGGGCACCCCTCAAGAAGATACAAATGGAAGAATGAAGGAGTCCAGAGAAAAGAGAGAAGGCTTTGATGAAGAATATCAACAAAATCTAGAATACATGAAACAGATCCAAAGAGAATATCAGGAAATTAAAAACTCCATTGAAAGCTGGCAAAACTTCTTAACAGAAACTAAAGACAGACTTTCAAAACTTGAAGATAGATTTGCAATGCATGATCACAAAAGGAAGGAACTTTTAAAAATAACAAGGAACCAGGAAGTAATGATACAAAGACTAGCAGGTGACAAGAGGGTTTATAACCTAAGAATAAAAAAATGTGAATAAAGAAGCAGGGACTAATACAAATGAAATAAAAAGGCTATGCACAGAAATAATTAAGGAAAACTTCCCAAGCATAGGAAGTGATGTTTAAATATATGAGGCATACAGAACTCCAGCCAGCTACAACCAAAACAAATCTACACCCAGACATATAATAATCAGGATCCCAGAAACCCATCACAAGAACAGAATATTAAAAGTGGTCAGAGAAAAGAAACAGATTACCTATAAAGGAAAATTCATCAAAATCACAGCGGACTTCTACATGCAAACTATCAAAAAAAGAAGAGCTTGGAGCTAAATATTCTAAGCCCTGAAAGAAAATAAATTCCAACCCAGATTGATGTACCCTGCAAAACTGTCTCTCAAAATTAATGGAGAGACAAGATATTTCCATGACAAAGAGGAACTGGGGGAGTTTGTGACCACCAATCCAACCCTGCAAAGAATACTGAAGGACATTCAAGAGAGAGAGAAGAAAATCACCAAGATTCCAGGAACAATGCCAGAAAGGCCTCAATGAAAGGGGCAGACAGTGAAATGAAGGAGAAAAATAAACAGCAAGTACTGAAAAATAGCATAGCAGAGATGAGACAGAGAAGATTGGCTATATCACTGTTTTGTGTTGACTGATTTTATTCAAATCTGGTATCTTGATAGTATCAAGTCTGAGAGTAGAGGCAACTACTCTGAAGATGACAAGATTCAACAGGATACCCATTCTGGGTTGATTATTAACTGCCTTTGAAGTCCTATAATGTCTCCAATGTTTGGTTTTTATTAATAGTGCTTTGTACTGCTATGTTTAATTATACTATGCTTGATGATATAGGCAATTTTATTGAAAACAGTAAGAGACATCATAGTAACTACAATAGATCACCTAGTATTGTGGTTTTATATGTCCTTTTCCTTTCATGTTTCTCTAGGAATTTGTATTGTTGACTTGTTTTGATTTGTTTTTCCCTCTAATACAGAAAGGCTAGGTATACATGTAGAGACTTATACATGTGTAGAACTTCTAAACAGTTTAAGAGAACTGATTTTAACTATTGTAAAAAAAAGAGAGGAAAAGAAAGTATTCTAAAGGATATAACTACATGTAGGTTTGGGTGTGTCGGGTTGATGGCCATATTACTAAGTTTTTGTTGGATGGATGAACAAAACTGATTGCAGTCTTACTGTTTGAATGTCCACTTTGTATGCTTTACTTTTGTAACATGAACAGCTACTTCTAGGAGGAAAATATGTAATTATCAACTAGTGGTTTCTTACTGTTTTTTTTTGAAATTATGTATTATTTTTACCCTCTTTCTATTTCATTTTTTTCTTTAAATAAAAAAAGAAAGAAAGATATTGCATGCTAGCTGGTGGTTCACAAAAGCAACATGAAGACAAAAAGGATAAAAAACAAGGCTCAGGAGTGTAGCTCAGAGGTAGAGGGTTTGCATATCATGAGTGTAGGCTGTGAGTCAAACTCCAGCACTACAAGAAAAGAATGCTGTTTTTGAGATCTAAAGAGATCTAAATTATTAATCTTACTGATTTGCATTAATTATTACATGGAGGAATGAACAAAAGTTGTGTTTTGTTTTATTTTGTTTTGTTTTGTTTTTTACAAAGATAGAGAAAAAGAGTTTGGGAACTCCTTGAAACTTCCTCAGTTGTCTTGGTTGTGACATCAGAAAATCAGAAAATATTTTGGAATGGCCTAACCAATGACATCTCACCCTCTCTGGAGAGAGACTAAGACAGCAAAAAAGGATGGTCAGATGAAAATCTGGGAAAGAGAAGAAAGGGAGCCCAAGTCGCACATGGTTTGTAGTCTTAAAAAGAAGCAATGTCTTTGGCTGTGATAAGCAAGAGATCTGTCACTGAAAAGGCATTTTATGTAGAGGAACCCTGGTGTGTACCTGCCTGATCTTTAGGGGTTCACAATAGATTCCGTGAAATTCTCACAAGAGGACTTTTTGACTTAGCTGTCAATGCTTGCTTGTTTGACACTGGCCTTCAGGACGGGGATGAGGCTGAGTCCTGGGGATTACTTGCTTGTCTAGCATGTACAAGACCCTGGATTTGATCCCCAGTACTGAGAGAGAGAGAGAGAGAGAGAGAGAGAGAGAGAGAGAGAGAGAGAGACCTGTTGATAGAATTATGTGATTTTCCCAAGGTAGGAAAGGAGGTCTGCTATATATACGTGGAACACTCCTCCCAGGACCTACTCAAGACTGAGTCTTACCCTTTCATAAGCACAGTAAGCATATCCTCACCCAGCAATCATATTCTGGTTCCCTCTGTTGGAGCTCAGTGCCTTCTGAATTTCTCTGTAGCAATTTCACTGATATGTACTTAACATTTGCTTATGTATTTATCACTCTATGTTGTACATCTCTGCATAAAAATACAAATTCTTTGAAAACCATGTTCTGCTATCATCCCAAGACTATCTCCCAAATGTTCAGAATCATACACAGCTATTAAGTGAGTGAATAAATATATTTTTGAACTAGGTTTGGCATTCCATGTCCCCCCTTTCTCCCCAAACCCCGATGCAGTATTTCTCCATAAGACAGCACTTTGCTGATTATTATGAGAAACTGCACCTCTCTATCTTGGCCATTTCACTCATTTGAGTGTTCAAACGTATTTCTCAACCTAAACAATTCAGTGCACTGGCACTATCTAAAATGATAGCCACCAGCCAAGTGGCTTTTGGGGACTTGAAAGGTAGCTTGTCTGCAATATGTATTTCCAGTGTGACATACACATTGGCTCTTGAAATGTTGTATAAACATGCATGAAAATATCTCATGAATTTTTTAATTGAAAAATAAGTGGAAAAATGATAATATTTTCTATCTATTACACTAAGTGAGAAACTGAAATTCAGTCATCTTTCAAATGTGGCCAAAGGTAAATTGTCAATTATATTTATGGTTTGCCTTATATTTCTGGTGGGCAGCACTGGCCATGGTAATCACCAGTTTTAAAGTGCATATAGAGTATGGAATCCTGTCCTGCAAAAAGGGTCAGAACGATACATTTTTTATTCTGGAATGTGTCCCTAGCGTTGAATCTGCGTGAAATGGTGTCCACTGAGAATGACATGCAGCTCCATGAAGGGGACACTTGATCCTTTCTGTAAGGTCAGTGTGATGGGCTAGCAATGGGGCTCACTTACAAAGGCACATTGTCTAAGCCAGACGTGGGCTCTCTATCACTTTGTATTTGTAGCAGCAATTATGGTTTCTAGGGTCAGACACTTGTGTGAACTTAGTAAGAAGTTTGACTAAAGGTCCAAGAGCTTCCCGGCCACTCATTAAATCCTAAGACACCCTTTACCCTAAGGTCAATACTGCTTAGCTCAGTCATACTTTATGGCTGAAAGAAATAAAGCTTTCCCCTTCATCATCAATAGTATTGACTGGCAGTTCTTCGGGTGGTCCCCACCATTTTTATTTGCCTCTTTTGTTTTTAACTGCCGAGGGAGTGACATCATCTCTCCTTCACAATATGGAATTATTGCAATGTGAAAACAGACTACAAGGAGGTCCACTGTTGGACACTGGACCTCACCTCTTCATTATTATTGTAGAGTGACTCACAAGGGAAAAGAAATTCAGACAAGCAAAGAGACCCAGGCCATAAACCTGCAAATCACCAGCCTGATAAACTACCATCTTTACCACCAGTCACAATGCTCCCATTAGACTCAAATAGAAGAGGAGGTATGACTAATTCTTCCCTTTACCACCAAAAATAAATCAAAGTGCTGAGCTGGAAGGAGACACAGACTTTTCCAGGATGAAGAGCTGAGTTGGAGGCTGAGCCATAGGAAACATTTTGAAATGGAGCCAGGCAGCCCTGAGCAAAGGATTGCTGAACAAGATCCCAGATCACAACCTTCCATGAAATCCTAGTTGTTAGAAGTAGCTGCCGATAATTGCAGGCTCTGGTGGCATGTATGACATCTCCCCAGGTGCTAAACATGCGTTACTTTTGCCAATAAGTCACTCATTAATCTGTTCTTATAAACCCTTGTCCTTCAGACATTTACAAATTTGTTCACATTCAGAGATCATTCCACATCATCTCAAAAGCCATATACAGTAAAATCGCAGTGCACTAATGTCTCTGTTTGTGAACGATTTGATTTCCAAGCAAGAGTTCAATTGTGCTTCCATTCACAAACTCCACATCAGGTGACAGGCACAGCTGCAGTTGTCTTCCCCACACAAACACAAAGTCTGCCAAAACCCTAAAACAAATTAAGTTCGTGTATTGAGGTACCACTGTATCTAAAATTCAGAGCATCTTATGTCCAAATATTTTGTTTGCATCTGATTCACTCAAGTTCAACTGTGTACCCAAGGTAAATAATGCTCAAGACATTAGCAGTAGCAAAAATCTTGAATTTGGGGGCCAGAAAATGGTAGATGAATACTATGATATTTTGATGTGAGTTCTGAGTTTCTTATGTGTAAAATATGAGCATCAGTATATATTTTGCATTATAAAATATACAAAGAACCTCTTATAACACTAGTAATGAACAGATATTTTCACAGCGATTAGGGTTAGTCCATAGCAGAATGAAATGCCTGAAGATGTGTAACTTCTGGCAGAAGCAACATATTTAGGTTCACAGTGAAATGACATACATATGAAGCATCAAATTATTGGCTCCTTTTAAAAGTATAGTTGTTGTTAGGCTTATCTACTCCTGACTGTTTTGGAATGATGTATGATTTAGAGTGAAGAACTCATTTTGGAAAATTCAATACTAGGATGACAAATATTTGATTCATGCAAATCTTGGTGCTCCTTTGATTCATGTTTGAACCCCACAGGATGCAGCCCATTGCCTTGGGGCAGACATCTACCCTTTGCATGGGCCACAGGAGGCGGACAGGAAAAGGATACTTTCCAGAGTGCAAAGTCTAGTCTCAATCCTGGTTCTATCACTTTATCATCTGATCTCAGGTAAATTGCTTAATATCTCAGATTCCTCATATATAAAACAGAATAAATATCTGGAAGATATTTTCACACTGATATTCAGAGCAGCGTTATTCATAATAGCCTAAAGGTGAAAGAAAACCAAATGTCTGCTGACAAGCGAATCAAATAAAATGTGACATACATTTGTTATGGAACACTATTCAGCCTTAAAAAGGAAAAATATTCTGACACACACTACAACGTGGGTGAACCTTAAGCACATGATGCTGAGAGAAATAAGCCAATCACAAAAGGACAAGCATTGGATTTATTCCATTTGTGTAAGGCATTTGGAGAAATTACATTCATAGACACAGGAAGCAAGTGGTAGGTCCTGGAGTCTAGAGGGAGGGAAGAATGGGAAGTTGTCAAATGGGTGCAAAGCTTCAGTTCTGCAAATGGAAAGAGATCTGGAAGTGGATGCTGGGCCTGGCTGCACAGTGTCATGAGTGTGCTTAAGGGCACTGAGCTGTGCACTGAGCACAGCTAGGAAGCTTTATGCTCTAAGCACTTTATCGTGACTCTTATAATTAGAGTAAAAAGCAGAATTCTAATCTGAATTGTGTCATGCTTTTTTTGTTGTTGCTGTTGAGTGAATTAAATGCTTTACGTGGTTCATCTCCAGGCTAAGTCATGGCATAAACTTGATACAAGTGCACTCCCCCAAATAAGGGAAGTGTTAAAATAAATAAATACATAAATAGCAGCAAAAACTAGCAATGGAATTTCTTTAAAATTCACAACTGTTGGCTTGGGCGAAGGTTGCCAAATCTGAACAGATTTGAAGTTTCCCTATCCTGGAGTGAAATCACAGATAGGGACAAACTGAAGTGAATTCTTTAGGGAGGTAAGACACTGGATCTGAACCAGCGTAAGTGTATCTCTCCTAGGAGACAGAATAAAAAGAGGCAGCAGGAAGCTGTAGGGAGGTGGCCCTGTGAATATGGGCACCCCTGGAAGCACAGCCGGAGGGAAGTGCTGTGGGTGGTGGCCCAGTGTGGTGGGAGGTCGCGGAGTGCCTCCAAGCCCCTGGAGTCCAGGCTTCCAAACAAGCCCCTCACACTCACCCGAGCAGTAGTTTCCCCTTATTATAATGCTTTTCTCTGGCCTTCACTCAACTGGCCGTGTCCTTTCCCTGTAGCTAACAAGTTTGGCACCCTTGCTTTTCTTAATAAAACATGGTGGCACACACAAGATATTTTTTAAAAAAGAATATTTCCTAAACCACTGAGATGGTCCAGAAGCCATCACATTTACAGGGGCTATCACATACCAGGACCTGGCCAGGCCCAGCTGGGGCTACCTCAGGTCAAACAGCACCAGATTTCTCTCCTAGGACTGAGTCAATTTGCTCTTTCAGCTCACTTGCACCATCCTTGAAAATCTGGCCAGACTTCCCCCTACTGATCTAAAATATTCCAGTTTTAATTAGTTCCAGGCCAAGCGATGTGACTGCCCCATCTGCACAATGCATTTGTGCCAATTCAAAGTCTGAGGCTGATGAACTAATATAGCCAACTAAAGACCTGTTGAAGGAGGCAAATGGAGCCACACTGCTCCTGGAAAATTTGCCTGTGGTGCCTGCCAGCGCAGGGCCCTTTCCAAGCCGTGCCTGGACCACAGGCCTCCTGTGAAAGGATTGCTGCGTTCCACACTCTGCCCCCGCCTCTCCAGAAACCAAAAGGTGATTAGTGCATGGAACTCAAACTCCACACAATCTGGGGGACGTGTCCCACAGTCGGTAACATCGTTGGCCTAGCATAGGTTAGCTGAAGTCAAGGCCAAATTTCGCACAGGACAGAGGGATGGAGAAAAAGATTGATACAGGTGAGGTCCCTTCCCTGTAAATAGAAAGGCTCATGTACCCCTAAAATACAAGCAGCACCAAGCCCTTCGAGACCAAGGGTCATATTTAGCTTTTGCTTGTTTCTACATTTGACAGCCTAAATTTGTGTGTGTGTGTTTGTCCAGATTGTCACTTAATAGTATTACTTTTGAATTCTTAATTATAAAGAAAAACATGCAAACTTTATCAATGTATACATGTATGCACATATTTTTCTGTAAATAATTTGAACCTGAATTAATGCATTTGAATTCGCTGTACTCCTTTATATTATACTTTAACATAATATCAAAGTTTAAATTATAATCTTCCATTTTATCTGATAAAATCTTTTTATTTGATACTGGAAATTGAACTCAGGACGCTGCACTTGTCAGGCAAGTATTTCTGCCCCAGAGCTGTATCCCTTGCCCTAAAATTTCTTATATAAACAATTGTGCTTGTTCAAATTCAATTATAGTTTTACTACAGATACTACATTTTCTCATGTTAAGTGGTCTTTAAAAGAGACTTTCAATTCATTAATTTCCTTATTTGGTGTATGTATTGAGTCCTTACTATGTATCAGACTAAATCCACTATCAGAGGACAATAGCAAATATACAAAGTGTTATACTTCAGGGCCGGGGATTTAGTTCAGAGGCATAGGCACCTGCCTGGTGAGTGTGCAGTCATGAGTTCAATCCCTGGTGGCACAAAAATAAATAAATAAAATAAAATAAAATAAAATAAAATAAAATAAAATTTTTTTGAAAAGTGCTATACTTCATGAATCAAAACTTCTTCTTTCATGATATCACTTACCTCCCATTATTTTGTTTTGAAAGAAATGGAAGAATAAATGTATCCAAAGTACTTACAATTTTCAAACAAGTATCCAGGCATATAGTTACTATTTCTTTTTGCTTTTAAGTCAAACTTAAAAATTCTGTAAGTGATCTTCACTTTCAAAGTTTCCATAATGCCATTCTTACATCATGGGGAATCAGTGTTCATGAGCACTTTCACGCCATCCGACAACCAAGTGACCAATTCCACAAAGATTCTTTGGAACTCATTATGGTTAGATCACATTTCTCATCTGGGAATTAAATAGTTTCCCAGGATGGAGCATATGCACATGTGAGCTGAGATTGTAGGGAAAAGCATTGTCATTTTCATGAACTGAATAAAGCAAGCAGTCACAAGATGGTTTGTTGCAAATCCCTCTTGGAAGAAAAACAAAATAATAACTCCTTGAACTCCAGTAACACCAGGAAGACAGCATCAAACCTCTGTCAAGTCAGCAGTTCTCTTGTTCTCCCACGGACTCTTCAGCACCCTGTGGAATTGCTCTAGAACACTGCCCAGGCCCTGGCTTTAGGGATCAAATGCCAGATTACAGTCATAGGGATCTCTTCCTCACGCCATGTCCGGAGCTTCATTTACAGTGCTAACCCTAATTCTTAGCATTCCCTGAATAGCTCCTACTAACCTCTCCATTTCTGGTTGCTGAAGAACAATCTCATCACAGAGTACTTTGTGTTCATCAAAAAGTCAGGTAGGAGGATACAAATACTTTGCTGAGATCAACCTGTCCTGAGAAGGTAAGGTGAGCAAAATGAAAATTAGAAATAAGTTGAGATTTGCCTTCACCTCATCTGAATTAGCCAGATTTACCTATGACCTGCCGTGTTGACCAGACCTGTCAGTTAGAATTAAACACATTTCACGGTGGCCATCAGCCAAAAATATAAATTCTGTCCAAAACTAAACACTGCAGAAGGTCTGTCTAGTTTCAAAATATCTGTCCCAACTCCACAATACACAGGGTGCTGCATGACACTGGCAGGACCATTCTCTTAAAGATCAACTCTTAAAGCCACCAAATCCCTGGATATGGAAAAGGGCCTTGGGACTTTTATGTATCTCCTAGGCAGTTACGAAAGCTAGCTGTAGTGGAATAGCTAATAAAAAGGTGCATTTGTTTTGGTAATATGCCCTCTGGACAGCTGCAGGAAAGGAAGTTTCCAGGGAGCCTTAGGAGCAGCAATGAAGGCAAAGAGCAGGGAGTCTGTGGCCCATGTCTTGAAGATATTTCAGGTCATAAATAAGGGCAGAGTGTATGGTTCTACACAAGTTTATCTTAAGGACATGTGACTATTGTTTCACTATTTTAGAGTTAGATGAGACCTAAGAATATCTCGTCGTGGTGTTAAACGTCTGCATTCTACATCCCAGGCGTGGCATGGTGACATTTGGGAACAATGTGGGTATACTCAAAGACTTGGGAATGTGAGAAATGATAAATAGAAGGGCACACGTTGTCTAAGATAGATACATGGACATATTTTACTGCCTTTGTTTAACAAATAGTTTGAAGAGATTTCTATGTTGTGGATCCTGAGAGTAGAACAATGAACTCTGCTCTCTAAGCACTTAAAATTTCACAGGAGATTCATACAGGCAAGAAGGCTCCCTTTCTGAATTACCAGGCTCAGTATGTAATTCTACTCCAGAGAAGGAAATTTCCTTGCTACTATATCTTCAACTCCTAGTAGAACCCAAATGTACCAAAGAAGTTTAAGATCTTTTTGGGTTTCTGTGCTTTTCAAGGTGATCCAGTTTCTGGAAACCATAATTTTCACTTTCTGACCAATCTCTCAGGCCTCTGGTCTACCACACATGGTCTTCCTCAACTTCTTTCCAAAATACTCATGACACGCAGGTCCTCATGATAGACAGCTGAGCTAGTTAGAAATGTTATAGGCAGTCAGACAGACAAGGTCCTCACAGGAGCTGGCACAGAAGACCAGATGTCCAATGACCTTGGAGGAGAAACACCTCTTGCTGTGGACCAGATCTCAAGGCAGAAAGCAAAACAAATGCAACCAAACCCTTATAATCCTTAGGGATTAAATCTGGATCACCTTGAGAAGCCTGGAGTCATCATCCCAACCCCTATAGGAAGAGTCACTGACCCACAGAGAATGTTTGCTTACTAAGTGACTCGCTTCCCCATTTGTCCCTAATTTAGTCAGTTTTATTTGAACAATTAAATTTATTGGTTTGACCATAGTTCTGTCCCACCTCTTGCCTGTCTTACCTCTTGCGTTTCTAGTTTTCCCCAACTTTAAACCTACCTCACCTCATGGTTTTACTCTATAAAAATCCCTAGAAAATATAGAATCTTTGGCAACCCACTCAGGACCCCTTCTTTCTCTGTCTCAGACAGAAAGCTTTCTTTCTCTCAATAAATAATTCTACTCTTATCTTCTGCTGTTCTTGTCCTTTGCTTTTCCTAAAATTCATTCTTCAATTTTAGAGAACATGAACTCGTACCAGACATATAGTAGGGCGGAGTTTTGTTCCCCTCTGTCACTAGGACTGTGTGTGGGTAACATTACACATGTGATGACAAATAAATTCCATGTTCAAGGTGCTGAAGTGATCTGTGTGAGGGGGACCTGCGTGAAATAAATGGGACATATTGGTGGGGCCACCTGTTCTTTGGAAATGTGATTTCCTATAGCTGTGTCTGCTAATTCAAAAAGAGCATCCTTATCTAGCACCTGATAATTTCATTCACTAGAGCAAGCTGCTAAGAAGGGTAGACACCAGCCACCTATGATTATTTAAATTTAAATCTCTTAATTGAGGGCAAAAACAGGTCAGGCTATCTTTAAAGACCTTCTTCTTTACTTGTGGCTACTGGCTTCCACACTGACACAGGGTTGTCATTTGTGATAGTGTAAGTGTAAACATGCCCTTATCTTATTCTTACATTTGACTAATGTTTTGATAAGATAGAATTTGAGTCAAAACATTTCTCCTAATGTTTTGAACATTTGCTCTATTCTCTTCAAGCTTATAGTGCTGCTTTGAGAAGTAAGTAGATCTTCTCATTTTCACCCTTTCTATAATGACTCCTGCCCCACATTTAGAAATGTTTAAGGTTAGAAAAAACTCATTATCGTGCTATAATTTTATGAGCACATGTCTTGAAATACACTTTTCATTCATTACCCTGCATGCCAAACAAACCCTTCAATCTGGACAGTAATTCTCTTCAGTTCTAAAATCTGTTCTATACTATTTATTTGATAATTTCATACTCCTCATTTTCATTAAGGGACCTTAGCTGAGTATCCATGTGTCTTTCTTACTTGATGCAGTAAAATGATGTTAAATTAAATAGTCAAGGTATAACCCTGAGGCTATCTCTGTAATTTGGGTTCCTATTTTGAAGCATGAAAATTAATTTAGTATATAAACAAATAAACCTGACTTGGGAGTTAGAAATGTCCACAATTTATAAAGGTTCAATTTAGGATACTCTGACTTTACAGCAGTGCAAAGGACATGCACACTCTACAAAACATGCTTCGGGTTTTGAGTTTTGATCTTTTTCTCAGCTAGTAATAAGCAGTATGTGCCTCTCTCATGACTTCGAACAGCAGCGAGGAGCCATTGCTCCTAATCAGACTCAGAATCATGAGGGAAACAGCAATATTCTACAGTGCCTCGTGCTGTTAGCCTACGTTGTCCATCCGATTAGGCACAGTTTCAACAGATACTTTCCCTTGGGTTAATCAAGACATAATTCATTGAATGTGAAAAGCATCTATTTTCTTACAAAAGAAAGATAAAACTTGGCCAGTCATAAGCAGCTAGCAGGCTGTCTGAACCTCTTCTAATTCTGCCTACTGCACGAATGGTTCTTTTTGCATATAATCTGTGATATATTTAATTTGTCTAAAGCACATACAGATATACAAATTTAATATACATTTATACATATGAATGATGGTTCTCCTATCACTTTGTTCAGAGTGTATTCTGGCCTCCCGGCATCCTGAGAGCAAGGCAAAGGGCAGAATTCAAGTCATCTGGCCAACTTTTGGACCCCTGCTCCTTCCATCTGGAAGCCCTCCCTGGCCCTCACCTGCACTCTTCCCTCCTGGCCTCCTCACATGGTCCTGATACCCTGGGTCCTGACTTTTACACATTTCCAAAGTGGAAATGCCACATATTATGGAGGTAGGGAGAGGAGGTAGGTAGCTTGATTCCAAAGGCCATGCAGGGGAGTGGAACTGCCTACTGCTTCACTTATTTTACAAATGAATGCAAATTCAAAAATTAAATAAAATACCAATACATCAAGTTTAGCAGAATGTAAAAAATAACCGATGGGCAGCCATGACTCATTCCATAAATTCATATATTTCAAAGATGTTTGCCTATAATTACATATTTGAGTATGATACCAAATAAATGTAAACATTTGAACCAATTTACATGGATTTCTGTTTTCTAAAATCACATTGCAAAATGTAAATAGAACATTATTCTAACTTTAAGTACAACAACAGTATTTGTGATGCAAGTAAACAGCAAATAAAAAGCCCATGCAAAATCGAGTTTGGAAAATATTATTCATAGTTTTTTTAAATAACAGGTCAAAATATTTAAAAAAGAAAATTTTGTATTGGTTGAGTTTCTCACAGGCTTTTATATGCTAATTTGCATATGTCTTGCCAAGAGGTTACACATACACAGTTTCACCATTAATCTTCTTCTTTGCTTCAGCATGCTTAGAAACTCATTTATCTCATAACAAGCATGTCCACTCTCAATACTATGCTATAATTACCTTCATTTTGGAAGATTTGCCCAATGTAATACACCATGAGTGGTTTATAAATATTGTAAAAAAGTTCTAATAATTTATCAACTGTTACGGGCATCTTATTACCCACTTAGTAGAACTAACAGAATCAATTAAGTATTTCATACACTAGGAAAACAATTTTTTCCTAATAGCAAAAATCAAAATGATACTTGGTATAAATTCTGCAAGAACTGGTAGCAAACATGAAAACACATATAACTTTGTCAAGATACTTGGAAAACTTGGAAAAATGATAATTGTCTGTTATAAGACAGAGGTGGTAACATATTAATTTTATCTGCAATATCTTAAGAGTTACAATTCTTTTTAACAAGAGTAAGAATGGTAAAGGAAAGTTTCAGTAACATGGCTTTAAAATACAACTGCAAGGATAGTAATTGGAGAAAGGCCACTCAGAAAAGAAAATCATGAAAAGGGCCAAGAAAACAGATTTTCAAGTCAGCTTACACAGCTGGCTAAAGTGGGAACAGCTCACTAATGAAATGTAACTAACTAATGAAATTATAAGTAATAAAGGAACATCTAAGAAGCAAAGTTAAATTGAACTTAAAGAATAGAATCAGGATCTTTCAATGCATGCCTTTATAAATATTACTTTCATATACAATGAACTTACTATCAACTAATTTAGAAAAGAGGGAAGATTATTTCATAAATTCTGCTGGGGAAATTGATTTACTTTTGAGAAGAATCAAGATTGTGTCCTTCTTTAGAACCCAAACTAAAATTCACCAGGTAGGCTGAAGAGATAAATATAAAAGATGAAACTAAACAAGAAATAGATGGAAATAGGGGTGAGGGTGAATCTGCCCTCAGACGGAGGAGGCATTTCTAACCATCACACCAAAAAAGAGAACTAGCAAAGTGGTGCCTCAGTTTGAGGGAATCTTCTGTACCCCAGTGGACTTCCTGAGATTAAAGGGCTGAAAAATCTGAAAGGAGATAATCAAGTAAATGATACAAAAATAAGTATAAATGTGACTAAACTCATGACTCAGTAACAAAAGTAGAAATGCAAATAGTGTGTATAACAACAAAAGCCAATTGCAGTATTTGGCAAAGAACACAATTTAAAAAATCATTTTCATTGACAAATTAGATTTTAAAATGCTTAATTAAGGGTGAATGAAAAATACATGACAAATATTCCTAGTGACTGAGTACATTGGTATGGTTTTTAGAAAGGAATTTAATAATATATGTAGCAAAAGTCTTCAAAAAGTTTGTAATTTTTGACCTGACATTTTTCTTTAAAGAATAAAGCATAAGATGTAGTAAAATACAGAGACTAAAGATTATGCTTGAAAATAATTCTTATTTATTAGTAAAGATTTTTAATACTTTGCATGAATAAAATAGAAGATAATTATTTTAAAAATGAAAAATAATCACACTGTGAACAGGTCCAAACAATGAAATGTAATACTAATTTTAAAATTCAGATTTTAAAAGAATGCTAGTATCAGAAAGACATAGGCTAATGTTTTTACACAAAGAGGCAGGACAAAAACAAAACAAAATACGAGTTGAAAGTCATAAAAGTTTGTGATCATGAATACTGATCAAAGAAGAATAAATGGAAGAAAATAACTATGTGGATGTGATTACCAGTGTGTGATTAAAAATAAATTTTAAATGTCTCAGGCTTTAGAAAACTACTTATTATTTACTTTTATACATTAAATATCAGGTACACACAGCACGTTATACTGTTTTTTCAATGTTTTCAACATTTTATCAGTATACATGTGTAATGCAAAGTGGTAAGATTCATCTCAAGGAGCTGGTGCATATACAAATGGCATCTTAATCATTTCTCCTTTCCTTTCTCCTGACTATCCCCTCTCCCCCCGTTCCCTAGATCTCTTCTCAATACCATGGAGTCTACATCTCTTTTTCCCACCAACTCTCTTTTAGTTTGTGCTTTAAAATGTTTATATTTTGGGTGTCTAATATTTGAGAAACCACACAACATTTAATCTTTCTTCCTGAGAGAGTTACAGCCTTCATATCACAGTTATACATCATGTCCATGTTTACAGCATCAAAATTTACAATAAATTATAGAAGTGGCCTATACTCATTCACAGATGAATGGATAAAGGGATGGTAGTATATATACACATTGGAGTACTACTCAGGTCTAAAGAAGGATAGATTTGAGACATTTGTAAGGAAATGAATGGATCTTGAGATCGTAATACTAAATGAACGAAATCAGGCATATAGGGTTAAAACAATATCTTACATTATAAAAATGAGCTAACTGAATGAATTAATAAATTCCACTTGTAGCTTTAATCCTTTCCTAGTGGAGACCTGTGGAATTTGCATGGAAGTTGAATTTTCAAAATGGCTGTGTCACTAGTATCAGAATCAAGGGATGAGAAAAGAGAAACCCTTGCCATCTAGTTTTCAGGAGGGAGAACAGAAGGACTCTAGAAAATATTATAAGAACAATAAAAATACATAAAATCAGTATTGCAAATTATATAACCTACATTAAAGTACCTCTATTTTTTTTAAGAAAATCAATAATGGCTACCATAATATAATTTGTTATCTTTGAAACAGCTGTCCATGCCATCAAATATAATGAAATCAAACAAAACAGAACAGAATAAAATCAAACTAAACAGAACAATGAAAACAATACAGGGTTTCAGAACATGATATTAGATTAACAATGGCCACCACCTTCTCTTTTCAGACATTTCCTCCCCTTTCACTTTCACAATATCTATTGTGCATTTTTTATCCTTCAGTTTTTTTACACTAGGGAGACAAGATGGTGTTCACCCATGTGACTCTGAACCATTTCACCATTTCAAATTGTATCCATTTATCTATAAGAGCCTTGAGATTATCCTTCTTTATAGCTGAGTAGCTTTCCATGATATAAAAATGTCATATCTTTCTTATCCACTCTGCAGTTGATGGGTAAGCTACCTCTACTTTTTTCTGGTTCCCTGTCACATAGAGCATTGTTCTCTCTCCTTTTGTTTCAGTGTATGAATTTTCTTTCAAGTGAAATGTGTTCCATGTATAAAGCATATTGATGGGTCCTGTCTCCTAATCCACTATGCCTGTATTTATTTTTATTGGTGAATTGAGGCCATCTACATTAATGGTTATGACCAACTTGCATTGACTCATCTCTGCCATGCTATTTTCCTGCCATTGGCTGCCTATTTTTCCCCTCCATTGAATTGTCTGCCCCACTCGGTGATCCCCCTCTGCCACTGTTCCTGGAATCCTGGTCATTTTTCTCTCTCTCTGGAGTGTCTTTCACTATTCTTTGAAGGATTGGCTTGGTGGTCATGAATTCCTTCAGCTGCTCTTTTTTATGGAAGTGTCTTGTTTCTCCATTAATTTTGAAAGATAGTTTTGCAGGGTATATCAATTTGGGTTGGAAGTTGTTTTCTTTCAGAACTTGAAATGCTTCACTCCAGTCTTTTTTTGACTTGATGGTTTGTGTTGAGAAGTCTGCCATGATTCTGATAGATTTCCCTTTATAGGTGATCTGTTTATTTTCTCTAATAAATTTTAATGTTCTGTTCTTGTGCTGTATTTCTAGGATCTTTATTATTATATGTCTGGGTGAAGATTTATTTTGGTTATGGCTAGCTGGAGTCCTATATGCCTTACTTAATCAGTATATCAGGTCCTTTTTCCATTCTTGGGAAGTTTTCTGCTATTACTTCTGTAAATAGACTTTTTATGTCATTTATGTTGGCTCCTGCTTTTTCACTGACACCTATTATTCTTAAGTTATTTTTCTTTGCATTTCTTTGCTTTTTCACTGACACCTATTATTCTTAAGTTATTTTTCTTTGCATTGTCTTGCAGCCACTGATTTACTATTTCATGGTTCCTTGTTATTTTTCCGAGCTCTTTCCTTTCACAATCGCAAGTTGCAAACCTGTCTTCAAGGTCTGAAAGTCCATCTTCAGTTTCTTTCAAGATGGTTTGCCAGATTTTATTGGAGTTTTTAATTTCCTGGATATTTCTTTGAATCTGTTTCATGTATTCTAAATCTTTTTTATGGTGTTCATTCAAGGTTTCGCTCATTTTCCTATGCTCCTCTAATTTTTTTTTATCTATGTCATCTTTAGAGAGGCTTAGCAATTCTTTTATTATGTTTTTCATTTCTTCTTTTACCCAAGATAGTATTTCTGTGCTAATTTTTTTATAGCTTCATGAAGTTCTTTCTCTACTTCAGTTGCCATCACTTCAGAAACTTCAGGTATGTTACTCCTGATTTCTTTCATGTTTACATATCCTGCACTTGTTCAGCTTGGGTTGGAGGCCAGAGAATGCCTTTTGTTTCTTCATCTTGACATTTTCCTTGTTTTTTCTGGAAAAGCAGGTAGTGGGGTCTCAGGCACTTCCCACATGGGCTACAATTTCTCCTAAGTGTGACTGGTTCTCCTGGTGAGCGCTGGCTATGGGTATCTGATGGTGACCATTGGGTTCACTTTTACAAGGCTGACTACTGCTTTTCCCAGCCAGAACTGGTTGCCAGCAGTTAAAATCCTCCCTGATGGCAGCTGGAGTGCATGTAGGTTACTTCTATTTCTTTTCTAAGACGATGACTGAAACATAGAGAATATACATTTTCATCAAGCTAGATGAACAGTTGGGACAGATCAGCTTATGATAATGCTTCTTAATTTTTTTTTATTCTATCTGCTAATTGGTTATTATGACCTTATCTCAAAAGTACTGCTTTCTTCACACATTATGCAGTTGTCATACTCTTCTTCCATGGTCAAATATTTTATTGATTGTTGGTGATCACTGGATTATTGCACTTATCTCCTAAAAACCATTACCATTTGAAACCAATGTGGAAGAAATATATGGGTTTCCACTTCTTGTGAAAATGTTCTCATTTTAGAGAGAATCAAGAAATGGTAGTGATGGTAGAGCTGATCCTGTTGAAATAAAAGTAATTTTAATACATAATTGGAAGCAATGAGCTATGTTAACTGAGAAAAGAGCTTAGATGCAGATCTTTTCTAAGGATGAAAGATTTCTTTAATTTCTCTGAAAAGCCCAGTCTTTACTCTCTTAGGGTAATCACAGTATAAATCCTATCTAAAATCTGTTGGATCATTGATACATTCTTATGGCCAAGTTTTCTTTCTTATTTCCACCCATCATGAAACCAAATCTATTTTTGTGGGAGAAGTTCCACATGAATAAACTAAAAGCGAAATTCTCTTTTCTGGCTTATTTCTGTAGTTAGAATTGTATGTTTTTCCATACAGTGGTCTGACTCTGAGTAACTCTGGGTTTGTTCATCTAACCTATAACACTGCCTCCAGCAAAAAGTGGTTCACAAGATATAACAAAAATATACAGTTTAACATTTACAAATGAAGCCCTGATACCTGGAAGAATGAATCTTTGAATGTACCTTGTCAGGTCTGTTAGCAGCCACCAGGTAGGCAGAAAACATCCCTGGCGATCATCTTTGGGAAGTGCACAGATCTTGATCAGCTTAACAGGGATGATGTCTCCAACAAGTTAAAGCTTAGTATGTTACCAAGTCCCGTGGCTCATGAGGTTGGTGACCCTTGTGTTTTCACACCACTTCATGTTCCCTGTGGACCAGCTGTGCCTCATATCTCCAAAGCAGCAAGAAAAGACATTCTGTCATCCAAATTATGGCACCAGTGGCAGACACAGAGGTCTTCAGAATTCTGCTGTTCACATCCTTTAAAGTTAACCAGGTAGAGATCGTGTACCCAGGGAAGTATTTTCCTGAGTGAAATTTCAGAGGCACACAGATGGTATCACAATAGTCATAATATTGGTGCCAAAGTTTTTATATTAGATAACTACCTCTACATAAAAGAAGGCTACAATTTTTGTAAATTATAGTTGCCTAGGTCTTGGGAAATTTATTCTCACCAATTTTTTTCATGCTTGTCTGATCATGAAATCCAGAATTTTTTATAGTTTACACTCCAATGACCATAACATCTATGGGTGATAATGTCCATAGCCTAGTATAAATACTCATGAATTATAGCATGTTGTATATTTAATGAAACCAGGTGTGGTGATGCATGCTTCTAATCCCATCACTCTGTGAGACTGAGGAAGATCACAAATTCAAACCCAGGTCAGTCAATTTAGTTATTTAGTGACACTCTTCCAAGAAAAACAAATAAATGAATAAAATTTTAAAAATTTGAACCAGGCTAGGGATATAGCTCAGTGCAAAGATCCTGAATTAAATCCACAGTACAGCAAAAAGACATGAAACAACCCCCCAAAAAAGAACTATTGCAGTGCTCTTTGTCTCTCTATTTGGTTGATGTTAGGTAAATTTCCAGCTGTTTTAAGTTGAGTAAATATACCAGCTTCATTTGCACTTACACTTTGCATGTGCATTCATACCTATGTGTGTTATTCTCCACCTACCCAGTCTGACTTACATTTTGATATCCATTATCATATCTAAACTGCATCTTTTATGAATTATGGCACATGCACCATGTCCCTGGTCACTGCTACTCTTCCTTTATCTTCTTCACAGTCTTGAAAATGACTTAGACACTAGACCAAGAAAAGTGGTTTAAAAGAACATTATTTTTAAGTACTATAGCTTGAAGATATTTCAAGGTATGGTAGTGACATTTAAAAAGCAAAACTAATTCTCTTCAAATCCCCAGGCCGTGTCCCAATGTCATCCGTGAGGTTGACAACACATGCTTACAAAGCTTGTCACAGGCTTGTCACTGTCACTTCCAAAGGGCTCACCACTCTTCTCCATGGATCAGAGAAAATAGAGTGAGAACTCATTGCCTTTAAACATGCTACATTCCTAGTTAATTTGTATTTCCTGGATTTACAAGGCACTGTAATACCCGATCTTTGCATATAAACTCCTTAACTTCTCCAGCAGAAACTGTAGTGTGCCTTACATTTGAGTTTTAAAATGGAAAATAATTCCCAGTGCCAGGACACAGTCTTTGAGGTCAAAGTTGACAGCACAGGAGAGGTCTGCCCCATCCAATGGACTTTCCAGCTGGGTGTAGGTTCCTCCTCAGCAGGCCAAAGTCAGCAGGGTTGGGAATTGTAAACAGGAGGCCTGGAACAGTCCCCTCAACCTTAGGCAACTAAAATCTGGCAGGGAGAGTCTGACAGGCAATTCAAATAGCTCCCAACACATCTGTGCAAGTGAAGAAGGATCTAGTAGAGCCAGTCAAAACCAGCAGGGGAGTTTAGATAGAAAAGGCTGGAAATCAGTCCCTTGGCCCCAGCATTACCCAACACCACATGCTAAATGCGCTGGATAAGAGCAACCACTGTTCCAGGTAGTATGGAGAGAGGGAAAGGTGCCTGTGTGCCTCTGTGCGCTTAAGAAGCTTAAATCAACTTGGTTTGCAGGCCAAGGGGAAGACAGAAATAATGTTACTTGAGACTTTGCTGTCACCCTGAATCCCTCTAGTGCTTTTTTTCCCCAGCTATTACAAGCAGCAGAGGCTTAATTTTTAGTCAAATACACCCAATCATGATTTTGAACTCACAGGTCCTTAATACTTTTAATAATTGTTGGCAAAAGCTAAGGAAATGTTCAAAGTGAAAAGGTCAGAGAAAAAATGGTTAATGTTGGATCTCTTTGCATTTGAAAGGAGATTTTAAAAACTAAAAAATAAGCCCAGAACTATAATAACAACAACAAAAAAATAATAAACTGAAACGGCTTTGGTGGAGAAAGAGAAGGCAGAAGCACTTTATAAATATTTTCAAGGCTGACACCATCGAGGGCCTATGGTTAAAGAGGAAGACTGTAGTGGGTGCTGGGGCTCTGACCGCAGGAAGCTGAATTTCAGGAATATTGTAAGCTGTTTATTAAATGGAGCTATCATCACACAGCAAGAGATGCAAAGTGAATGACTAAATAGTCTTAAAAGTAATTAATTGCTTCCTGATTACTACATTTATACCCTCCAAGCCATTTATGTTGTTTTCTGTCTTGCGGAAATGCTACCCAATTGTGACTACTCTGTCTTCCTAGTGATATCAGAACAATACACTGAAGTCAGCCGTGGTGATTCTCCCATAAAATTGGCAAAATCTAAAAATACAAGTTTGGTTTTTCATTTTATTGGTTGTCCAGACTTAAGAAAATGGTCATGGCATGAGTATTTTTTAGTGCAGTTTATACTTGAAATATGGAATCAAGAGATGAAGAAAGGGGAGATTAGGAAAGGAAAAAACCAAAATGTGCTATTTACATATACCAATTCCCCATGATGAGTGTAACCATTATGTATTGAAAATATGCTCTAATAAAAAATAAAAAATAGAAAATATGTCAAGTAATATTACTTTGTGAATTGCACGATACATTAGGTGAATTTCTTTCCATTTATGTATTTATTTAGTACCAAGTATCAAACCCGTGACCTCCTGCTTATCAGGCAGGTCCTTGTTCTGCTGAGCTAAATCTCTGGCTAAAGGAAATTTCTTCCTGGTATTTGAAAATTATTATTTTAATTAGCAAAATAATGAAAATTGGAATTTTGATTACATGGTATTCATTTACTTACCTAAATAAACATCAACCATCATTCATGTTGAACTTCCATTGATCCATCAGTTGGAGTTTTTGATTGGCTATGAATACAAGAATTTAGGGAAAAGTAAGTAATAGTTTTCTATGAGATTCAATCGGCAATATGAAATTGACAATAAAGAATATTGTATATTTAAGTGTTATTTAACAGTTATTTGTTACACATCCTTTAGATAGATAAAATCTGTAATAAAAATATGCATGTATATATTAGTGCATTTTTCAGAGCTGATTATTAAATATTTATCAGGGCATCACTAAGTAAAAACTATACAATATTTTAACAGTGAAATATGGTGGGGAGAATTCAGAAAACTTAGTGATGAAAGTGTAGAATAAAACCTAAAAATGTAGGTGACATGCCTTGAGATTAGACACAGAAAGTCTCCTCAATAAACCAACTGCAAGACCTCTGTGTGCCTGAAGGCAAGAGTGTAATAAAAATTGGTGAAAGTTCTAGTGTATGAGAAAAAAGAAGAAATGCAGGTTTTTGTTTCATTTTTCCTGTCATATCTTCATGCCAGAAGAACTGCATTATTCTTTAGCTAATAAAGAAACCTGCCTGCAGTATGTGTAGCTTGTTAATTTGCAAATTTGGTATTCAGTAGAGAGAACAAAATGGAGAGCCCACCCACCCACACACACACCTTCTCTCCCTACCTGGGCTCACTCACATCCACGTTTTGGGAGTGAACAGAAAACACAAAGCACTGTTGCTGTGTGAACTGTACACACAACAACTGTGAGGCCCAGCCCTGCTCCCACTCACCAGATGACAATCAAGAACCCTAAAGTTGAAGGCAAATCCCCCAGTCTGTTCCTGCCAGCTTTACTTAACTGTCAACCTGGATGTCTCTCCAAAGTGCTTCCAGAAACTGAAGGTTCTCACCTCCTTTCCCTGTGAGGGCCATCCAACCAAATCCACTGCACACTTTGATACTAAGGTCTGTATTGTTTTGAGCCATGGAGGAGCAAACAGCCCAGCTGACTTCTACTCTAGGTGACAGAAAACAGCAATTTGACAAAAAAAGTAAAGAGGGAAATGTCTCTTCTTTTTTCAAATTTATTTTAAAGAGAATAAAACAAAAGAGGACAGATCTAAGCAGATCAGAGCAGAACAATGTAAGCAACACAGCACTTCACAACAAGACAATTGGATATTAACAGTAGTTATCATACTGTCTCTTTCTTTGAAATAGTTGAGCTTAGCTTCACACACAATAATGGCAAACATAACAAAATAGAATAAAACCACTCAAGAGAATGAAAGTTTTACAAGGCATTCTGAACCAAATAAGCAAAAAACAATGGCTACTATATTATCTCATTTATCATAAAAAATTTGTTTATACATATTAAAATCCAATAAGACACAACATGATAGAACCAATGGTAAAAGAAAAACAGAAGCATAGTGGGACTTCAGAGCAAGATGATATTAAATAAACAATGGCTGCCATATTGTCTTTTCTTCAAAGTAACTATTCATACCATCACATATAATAAGATCAAACAAAACAGAATAAAATCATTCCAACCAATGAATGAAAACATAAAGACTTCAAAGCAATATAATGGTGAACCATGATTACCATAAAATCTTATGTACTCTTACCATTTCTTACACTAGGGAGACTATATGATATTTATAAATGTGAGGTTGATTTATTTCACTTATGAGTGAGGATTCAAGCTGCATCCATTTATTTATAAATATTGCAATGTGATCATTCTTTATAGCTGAGTAGTACTCCATTGTATAAAAGTACCACAGTTGTTTTTATCCATTCCTCAGTTGATGGGCACTTAGGTTGTTTCCAAGATCTGGCTATTACAAATTGTGCTGCTATAAACATGGGTGTGCATGTATCACTGTGGTAAGATATTTTCAGTTCTTCTGGAATATGCCTAGGAGTGGAATAGCTGGGTCAAATGGGACTTCCAACCCCAACTTTTTGAGGAATCTCCAGATTGACCTTCACAGTGGTTGCACCAGTGTACACTCCCACAAACAATGAAGTTCCTTTTTCCCCACAGCCTCTCCAGCATTTGTTGTTGGTAGTTTTACTGATCCTGGCCAATCTTTCCAGAGTGAGATAGAATCTCAGGGTGGTTTTAATTTGCTTTTTTCTAATGACCAATGATGATGAACATTTTTTCATGTATTTATTTGCCATTCGTACTTCTTCATCTGAGAACTGTGTGTTCATGTCAGATGCCCATTTTTGGATTGGGTTTTTAAATTTCAGGGGTCTGATTTTTTAAAAATCTTTATAAGTTCTAGACAGAAGTCCTTTGTCTGAGGGACAGTTCACTAAGATTATTTCATAGTTTGTGGGTTTTCTTTTCACTATGCTGGAGATTTCTTTCAACATGCAGAAACCCTTTAATAAGACGTGATCCCAGTTATTGATTCTGGGAAGTATTTCCCGTGCAGTTTGGTTCTTGTTCGTGAATTCTCTACCTACCCGTATGTCTTCAAGACTTTTACCTACTTTGTCTTCCAACAGATATAGTGTTTGTGTTTCAATATTTAGATCTTTGACCCATTTAGATTTTAGTCTAGTACATGGTGACAGGCATGGGTCTAATTTTAGTTTTCGGCATATGGATAGCCAATTTTTCCAGCACCATTTATTAAAGAGACTATTGTTCTTCCAATGAACATGTTTGGTCCTTTTATCAAAGAAAAGGTGGTTTTGTATGTTCGTAGTTGTATCTTCTAGTCTATTCCACTGATCTTCAGGTCTGTTTTTATTCCAGTACCATGTTGATTTTATTACAGTAGCTTTGTAGTATAACTTCAAGTCAGGGATTGTGAAGCCTCCTGCCTTGGCTTTGCTGCTTAGAATTACCTTTGCTATTCTAGGTCTCTTCTGATTCCAGATGAATTTTAGGAGTGATTTCTTTAGATCTGTGAGGTATGTTAGTGGTATTTACACTGGAATTGCATTGAAAGTGTATAGCAATTTTGGTAGAATGGCCATTTTCACAATATTTATTCTTCCTACCCATGAACAAGGGATGTCTTTCCTTTTTCTGAGTTCCTCTTCGATTTCTTTTTCAGGATATTATAATTTTCCCTGTACAACTCTTTTACAACTTTCGTTAGATTAATTCCTAAGTATTTCATTTTTTTGGATGCTAGTGTGAAGGGTGTGGCTTTTCTTATTTCTCTCTCAGTGATTTTATTGTTAGTATATAAGAATGCTGTTGATTTTTGAGTATTGACTTTGTATCCAGCCACATTACTGAATTTATATATTATATCTAGGAGCCTTTTGATGGAATTTTGGGGGTCTTCTATGTAGCGTATCATGTCATCTGCAAATAATGATAATTTAACTTCCTCTTTTCCTATCTTTACTCCTTTTATTTCTCTCTTGTCTAATTGCTCTGGCTAGTATTTCCAGTACTATGTTGAATAGGAGTGGTATTAAGGGACATCCTTGTCATTCGTGTGATTGATTTCAAAGTAAAGGCTTTCAGTTTTTGGCCATTTAATATGACTCTGACTATTGGTTTGTCATAGATGGCCTTTATCATATTGAGGTAGAGACCATCTATTCCAATGCTCTGTAAGGTTCTTATGATGAATGGGTGTTGGATCTTATCAAGAGCTCTTTCTGCATCTGTAGAAATGATCATGTGATTCTTACTTTTGGCTCTAATGATATAGTGGATTACATTTTATTGATTTATGTATGTTGAACCATCCCTGCATGCCTGGGATGAATCCCATTTGGTCATGTTATATAATCTTCTTGATGATTTGTTGCATCCTGTTTGACAATATTTTACTGAGAATTTTTGCATCTATGTTCATTAGGGAGATTGGCCTATAGTTCTCTTTTTTAGGTGGGTCTTTCTCAGGTTTTGGTACTAGAGTGATATTTGCTTCCAGGAATGACTTAGGGAGAATTGCTTCCCTTTCAATTTCATTGAAAAGTTTGAGGAGTGTCGGCATTAAGTCTTCTTTGTATTTCTTGTACAATTCTGCAGTGAATCCATCTGGGCCTGGGCTCTTCTTTGTTGGTAGGGACTTGATTACATTTTCAATTTTATTAATAGAAATTGGGTTATTCAGCAGTTTTACATCTTCTTGATCCAGCTTTAGTGGTTTATATGTTTCTAGGAATCTGTCCATTTCTTCTGTGTTGTTGAACCTATGAGAGTATAGGTTTTCTAAATAGGTGTTGATGTATTTCCACAGAGTCAGTAGTGATTTCACCTTTTTCATTCCATATTTCATGAATTTGAGTCTTTTCTTTCCTTTTTTAAATTAGGTTGGCTAGGGGCTTATCAATTTTATTTATTCTTTCAAAGAACCAACTCTTTGATTCATTGATTCTTTGTTTTGTTTTCTTAGTCTCTATTTGCATTAATTTCTGCTCTGATATTTATAATTTCCTCCCTTCTTTTGGCTTTGGGCTTGGCTTGCTCTTCTTTTTCTGGATGTTTGAGGTGTAATATCAGGTTGCTTATATGTGTTCATGCTGTTTTCCTAATGTGGCAACTCAGTGCAATAAATTTACCTCTGAGGACCACTTTCATTGCATCCTGCATGTTCCGGTGAGTTCTATTTGTATTTTCCTTTGCTTGTAGATATTGTTTCATTTCTTCTTTAATTTCCTCTGTGACCCATTGATTGATCAAGAGTGTATTATTCAATTTTCATGTGTTTGTGGGATTTTTGCAGTTACTTTTATCATTAATTTCTAGTTTCATGGCACTATGATCCGGTAACAGGCATGGGATAATTTCAATTCTTTTGCCTTTACTTAAATATATTCTGTGGGTTAGTATATGGCCTATTTTAAAGAATTTTCCATGTACTACTTAGAAGAATGTATAATCTGATGTTGTTGGATGGAACACTCTGTATACGTTTATCAAGTCCATTTGTTCACAGGTGTAATTCAGTTCTGTTATTTCTTTGCTGATTTTCTGTCTAGTTGATGTATCCCTTTGCGTCAATGGTGTGTTAAGGTCTCCTGTTATAACTGTGTTACTGCCTATTTGATTTTTCATTTCTGTTAATACTTGCTTTGTGTAGCTGGGTGCTCTGGAATTTGGTGCACATATATTTAAGATTGTTATCTCTTCCTCTTGCAGTTTTCCCCTGACTAGTATGTAGTGACCTTCTTTATCTCTTAGGACCATTCTTGGTTTGAAGTTCACATGGTCTGCAAACAGAATAGCTATCCCCCCTTCTTTTTTGAGTTGCTGTTGCATGGAGTATTATTTTCCACCCTTTGACTTTCAGTCTATGAATTTCCTTTTGGGTTAGATGGGTTTCTTGTAGACAGCATATGCTTGACATTGTTTCTTGATCCATTCTGCCAGTCTGTTTCTTTTAATTGGTGAATTCAGGCCATTTACATTAATGGTTATTACTGTCATATATTGGTTTATTATTGACATGTTATCTTTCTGATGTTGTATCTTTACCTTTCTATTCTTTTTAATTGTCTTTCTTGCTTAGTGGTTTTTTCCTATGTGCATCTAGAATGTCTTTCAGTGTTCTTTGTTGGGTTGGTTTGGTGGTCATGAAGTTCTTCAGCTATTCTTTGTCATGGAAGTATCTTAGTTCTCCATCCATTTTGAAGGACAGTTTTGCAGGGTACATCAGTCTGGGTTGGAAGTCATTGTCCTTTAGTATCTGAGACACTTCACTCCATGCTCTTCTTGACTTCATTGTTTGTGTTGAGAAGTCTGCTATGATTCTGACAGGTTTTCCTTTATAGATGATCTGTCATTTCTCTCTAACAGCTTTTAATATTCTATTCTTATGTTGGATTTCTGGAATGGTGATTATTTTATGTCTGGGTGTAGTTTTGTTTTGGTTATGGCTATTTGGATTTCTATATGCTTCACTAATCTGTATGTCAGTTCCATACTCATGTTTGGGAAGTTTTCAGCTATTACTTCTGTAAATAGCCTCTTCATATCATTTGTGTTGTCCCCTTCTTTTTCATTTATCCATATTAATCTTTTGTTGTTTTCTTTGCATCATCTTGCAGCTGTTGCATTGTTATTTCATGATTTCTTGTTATTTTTAGAAGACCTTCCCTTTCCCACTCACTAGCTGCAATCTTATCTTCGAGGTCTGAAATTCCATCTTCACTTTCACTGAGGTGGTTTTTGAAACTTTCAATAGAATTTTTGATTTCCTGTATAACTCTTTGAATCTGCTTCATGTATTCTGTTTGTTTCTTAAACTGTTCATTCAGGTATTCACTCATTTTCCTCTAATTTTTTAGCTGTGTCTTTGTTAGATATGTTCAGTATTTCTTTTACTACTTTTATCATTTCTTCTTTTACCTGGGAGATTATTTCTGATTTGAGTTCCCTCAAAGCTTCCCATACTTACTTCTTTATTTCAGCTGATATGATTTCATGCATTTCAGGTTGTATGGCTAGTATTTTCTTCTATGTACATGGCTCCTAGGCTTTCTTGGGATGTGCTAGAGGTTTGAGATTGCATTTTGGTCTTTCGTTTTGTCATTTTCCTATATTTCCGTGTTTCCAGTGATGTTCCAAAGCTTTCCCTGGATATGTTGGAAATCACCTCCTGTACCCTCTGCTACTGGAACTCACATAGTTTTGGCTCCCCTTGCATGGTGGGCCTGGTTCCCCTGGTTGAATGAAGGTCGCTGGGTGAGGTCTACTCAAGGCTACGGAACCTCTGGAGCCTAGTCCAGTGTCTTAGGGGGCTGGGTGGGCACCCAGCCACTAGGATTAATGGTCCCAAACTGTTCCCAGGCCAGCAGAACTTACAACTCAGGCATAGATCTAAATATCCACAGTTAATCTCTCTTTCTCTTTCTGATCTCACTGAGTTAGCCTATCACCTATGCAGCAGAAAACTAAGACAAATCAACTTACAAAGAGAGTTTATTTTGGTTCACAGTGTGGGAGGTTGCAGTCCACAGTTGGTTGATTCCATTTCTCTGGGACTAGTGGTAAGGCAGCACATCATGGTGGGAGCTTATGACATAAAACCTGCACACACTGTAAGGTGGAGAGGGAAGTGCAGCAGAGGAAAAATGGAGAATTCTGTGTGATCTGGGTTTTCTGGTGTTCAGCTATGCAGTGCCTGGGATCAGCATCTGTCAACCAGCCATCAGTGTTGATTATGTGTGTACCATCTGGCAGGTACCATGTTACCACTTGAGATCCATAAAGAACTACTCTTGATGAGTCCATGCTCTAGGAATAAGGCATTTACTATATGTGCATATTTGAATTGCATGAATAGATCATAAGAAGGAAGAAGGGGAGAAGGAATTGCAGTTAAAAAGGTAGCCTTTCTGTACTGATCTATGTTCTCTTCTATTTTTGAAATTTTAATATTATTATGGTTTTTTTTGTAGTGGCCTTTGAGTCTATGACTTTTTAATGGAGAATCCTGGGTTCCTCCACTCCCCTCTCCTCCATCTTGGGGGAAAAATAAGGCTGAAATGTGTAAATCAATGGTCAGGGTACTTATTGCACCAATGCAAGAGGATCTCTACAAAAATCACCATGTTCATTTTCTTTGGCCTCCCTCTCTGTCTCTGTCTCTCTCTGTCTGTCTGTCTCTCTCCCCTGCCCCTCTCCTTTAACTGATATTTCTATAAAATTAAACAAGGATATCTGCTTTAGTTAGTGTCTTCATTGTTGAGGAAAAAATATCCAATACCCAAAGTTAAAGGAAGGGAAGATTTATTTTGGCTTACAGTGCAGGTTTCAGTCCAAAGTTGGTGGGCTCCAGGGAAAGGAAGCATGGCAGAAGGGCATAACAGAGGAGAAATGGTCCTTGGAAGGGCAGATAGGCAGTGGCAAAGTAGTAACCTCCCTTTCCTTTTCACTCCATTCAGGCTACAAGTCTTTTGGTTGATGCTACCCACCAGGGTGGGCCTTCCCTTTATCCACACCCATAACAATGCTAAGCCAATCAGAGGACTAATTTGTTTATCACACACCTTTAATCAACATTCACACACCCTAGATCCAGGGACCTCCAAAAAGTTTCACCTATGAGTGTGTGATGCTTTGGGGGCACATCTAGAGATACAAGCCATAAGAATATATCACTTTAAGTTCATATGGTTCTCTATCCTTTAAAGAGTGAATTACCTCTGATCTATTGTGCCTTCACGTAAGTGTCCATGAAATCAGCTAAGTCTATTTATAACACAGTCTATATGCTGATGATTCAACTAGGTAAAACTTTTTTGAAGACATAGGAATAAGAAACTCAAAAAATTCCTCATTAATTTTTACTGTTTTAAACCATTTACACTGTCACTAGCCAGAGAAAACTAAGAGCTTCAATTAGTCCACTAATGTGAATGTTAGTCAGTTCTCTAACATTTGTGCACCCATTTTCCACATTGGAGCACACAGGTGGTTTAGAGGGCTGCACTGACTTTACAACTTGGTGGAGCCAATCAAGGCAATGCTGTCTTCTCTGATGAGCAAATGGCACAGGAACAAGGCCCACTGCAATCAATGGCTATTGCTGAGGATTGTAGAATATGTATTTTGGTATGAGTGATGTGATATGAGAGTGAAGTTGAAACTTTAAGGTGGGAAAAGTTAAGAAATACGTAAGTAGACCTAGAACCCTTATTATTATTATTATTATTATTATTATTTCTTTTTGGTACTTGGAATCAAACTCACAACCTTGCGCTTACCAGGAAAGTGCTTGAATAACCGAGCTAAACTTCAGCCCTAGAACCCTTATTTAAGAAGTCCCTGGAATGTATGCAATCACACAACTTTCTAATTTCCATAATTCCCTTTCACATTTTAGGTAGTTTAAACTATTTTCTTTCCTCTAACAACTTGGACCATCTTTACTGATGCTCAGTATGTGACATTGAAGTTTGGAAAAGTAACTCTGCTGTATGGAAGAGTAAACACTTGGTTGGCCTCACTGCCTGCATGTATTTCCCCTCCTAGGACCATTCCAATTCCTGGCTAACTCTCAACCATTTCAACAGAGAAGACATAAGGTAACGTTCTCCACTTCCAACATTCCTCTCTTATTAATTCTTCTTGCCCTGCACTGCATAGTCTCTGTACATATTGTCCAAATAATCATTCGATTTCCCTTTGGAGTAAGAGGAGAAAGAAAAAACAGGAGGCAATAGGTGAAGAGGATTAGCCAGATGTATTTTTTGACAATTCTCCGAGACATTTGAAGAGTTCAAGTCCACCCCTTTCCTGTTAAAGAGTACTAGCTGATGATGTATGCTAGTCGTATTTTTCTGACATGTGTTTTTAATAACACTGATGATGACATGAAAACCCTCCAAAGTTGATAGCAAACAGAAAAAAATGAGAGTACTGAGCAGGATTTTTCTCCTCCCTAAAGCCAGAGAGTACATTTTTAAGATGACCTGGGGTCAGTCTCCATCATCAAAATACTGCTGTTCTGAACATTCTTCTGCTGAGGATGCTTACTTTAAAGAAGAGAGAATTAGTCACTTAGAATTCTGTCTGTACCTTTACTATGGGTTGCAACCATAAGAATAGAAATGGTCTTATTTTTACTTGTGATATTTTCTCACTATTTTCTATGCCTTACTAAATTGTTCAGTGTCTACTTCCATAAGTTAGTTTTCTTCTCACAGATAGAATATGTTGTCAGCTGTGATTCAAAACATGGGCATGTTAAGAGAGGTATCTTGGTTATCTGGGAAGTTAAATGGGAAATTTCCAAAATAAAAGGACTCAGAACAAAGTCTGACTCTTGACATGGTCTTAGAAGAAGTGCACTCTAACACTTCCTCCTCACTGTTCCCATAATGTTTCTACTTCTGGGCTCACCCGAGCCCCGTTTGGTAACCCGTTACTTTAGTCTGCTGTGTTCTTTTGACTCAGCATTTCCCTGAGGAGAATTCTGACTTACCCTTCTCACCTATATCAATCCATCGGTTATAGTACGATAAATTAGATTAACTTAAAAATTTACAAAGCACAGGTTTCTTTATAAAAAAAATTCATAGTGCAAGTTCATTGTAAAAAAAATTCAATAATAAAAGAATTCCCCAAATTTCACATTCCAAAGGTAACTGTCCCCCATTCCTTTGCAATATATACCTATATCTAGATATATATGACATTTAAAAATATTCTATGTTACCTATTCCAACATAATACATAAATGAATATATTATGTGTATCATTTTTTAATCTGCATTTTATTGATACAAATAAATGGGTTTGCTTTTAAATAAATCTATGCATACTTAATGATTGTTAATGATTACGAGGGCCACATATATTAATATTTCGTAACTTGCCTGCAATAAATGGACATTTTATGTGATTGCCCAATTTTTTTTATTATAAACATTGGGCATATTAGTGCTATTCAATACTTTTATTCATGTAGGCATTTTTAAATTTAAAATAACAGCTTTATTGAACTAAAATTTACCTAGCACACAATTTACAAACATAAATGTAAGATTCAGTAGATTTTAGCACTTTGACAAAGTTATACAACCATCTGGGTAATTTTTGTCTGACATACATTTTCAGAAATGTAGTTTCAGTGTATGCAGGTATAGATAATTTTTGAAGTTTTCTAATGCATACCCAGAAGCTTGTATCAATGTATCCTTCCAGCAGTTGTAGATAAATCAGATTAGGTATTGTCAGTACTGGACTGTCATCACCAGGACTAACCACTGGAGGAATCTTGAAGATGTCATTTTTGTTACCAGTCAACTACCACTCAACATGATCAATAGTAATCAGTACTGTACCATTCTTTAGACCACTGTCTTGAACAGAAAATAAAATTATGAACGTTACCATGACCTGCAACTCTTAATGAAATGACATGAATTATTATGAAACGATAGCTGACTTAAAGGGCATCAGGCAGAGAGTTCATGTATATTTGCAAAAATCATAGCAAAAATTGAAAATAATATTTATTTTACATAATTTTATATCACAGATTCAGCACTGATAGCTAGCCAATGCATTGTGATTAAGCCAAATAGGAAAGGCTTGACTGAATTTCTTCTTTGGTTTCAGGTCTATATTTCTCTCCTAGTGAGGAATATATCTACCTAAAGCTATGAAGTTATGTGACCCAGCTCTTCCAAAGTCCAATTTCCAATCCCCCTTCTCTCCCACTGCCAACTTTCCTATTTCTGTTAAGAACTCTGCCAGGTCTTTTTTTTTAGGCTCAAAATATTCAAACCGTCCTTCGCACATCAAAATCTTTGTAGCCGTCTCTAAAATCTCTGATTTCTGTTTCTATATATAGAATCTTGGCTTCATCTCCTTCTTGGAACACTAGAAAACTGCTGGTTTCCTTGATACCTGGGATTTCTTATTTCTCATTTACTTGCTGTTTTATGACTAATTAATTTTTCTACTTACAACTCTGACTCAGCTACTTCACATATCATATGGTATAAATGACTCCTGAGTGCTTACTGGAATAAATTCAAATCTGACCTGGCCTTGAATGTCGGGATGCCATTGTCCATTTCATCTGTCCAGGGATGTTGTTATACTTTTTATCTGTTTTCTTCTGGGAACAATATCCAGTCTAGGAGAACTGGGGTATTACTGCACTCTCAGCATGGGACACGCGTTTCTATTCTATAAAGATTTCCTCCTATTGGTCCTTGTTCAGGATACTTCCTTTACTCGCCTCCCGGTCCTACATCTTCACTATCTCCTCTGCCTTCAACGTTAATTTAAAGAGCCAAGGAGCCTTCAGCTAGCAAATTTCTACTTTTTAACTCAGCCTTTAGATAGTATCTCACTCTGTTTTGTGCTGTTACAGTAAAAAAAACCCAGAGCTGGATACTTTATAAAGAATAAAGTTTGTTTAACTGGCCATTCTGCTCACTGAAAATCCCCAAAATCATGGTGCCAGCATCCAGTGAGGACTTCCTGGGAAAGTCACAGCATAATGGAAAATTAGAAGGGAAAAATAGTTTATGTAAACAGGGATACAGGGGAGGAACCAAGCATGCTCATTAAAAACCCATTCTCTCTTGTACTAACCTAGCTCAAGAGATGGGGAATTCCTGTGAGAAAGTGTTAATCCATCTTAAAGACCTAATTACCTCTCTGAAGGCTCCATCACTCCAATACCACCCATTACTTGGGGAACTAAGCCTTAATTTAAGTTTGAGTGGTGACAAACCGCATTTGAGCTCTAGCAGACATCCAGAGCTATTTGCTTCCTATGTCACACCTGCGATGAACCAGGTCAGCTGCTGGAGGGCACAGGCTATTGCTCCAGACTCCTTCTTCTGTTACCCATCACCTTAAGTAGAGAAGTTTACTACACCTCCTGCTGGGTGCAGGGAGACAGGAGAGTGTAGCTGGGGAGCCCAGTAGGCTGCTACATGTTAAAACTCCTTTAATACTTAGAAAATGACTTTTTTTCACAGAGAATGAAGCTAACAGTAAATTAGCGATTCAGAATTATGTGATGTAATGTACACTTTAGAAATCTCAGAATCTAGGAAGTCATCATGGATTTGCCACAAGATCAGTTAACTCTGTGGTGGGAACTTTTTGTCTCCACTGGCTGCTTTTCAAAGAACAGTGGTGTACTAATGCTTTGCCTCATCATCTTCTACGGCACTTAAGAAAGCTGTTCAGAAACCACCCCCCATATACAAAGTAGCTAGCATACATAGCTTTCAGTAATTTTAGTTTTTCTGAAAAGGAAGAAAAAAAAATTTCCCTTTTCATTTTATTTATTACTTTTCCCTCAAACTCTCACTTCTCAGAGACTTGCGACAGCTTGCCTTTCACATCTGGCACACCTCGAGCTGAATGAGTCTCAAAGGATAATAATTTCCTCTATTGATTAAGCCATTCCCACAGCCTCCACCTCCCAAAAGAAGAAGGAGTATCAGCATAAGATAGTTAAAAGATTTATGATGTTTCGGTTTAGGGGTTTTCTTTAGTTCTGTTTTTACTCAGATTTTAAAGAGGCTGAATAACAACCTCACTGCTAGTGATATCAAATCCTACCAATTAGTAGACTTAGATTGCTCCATTTTTCAAGACAGTGAATTGAATAAGAATTTTCAGCCTTGGGTTGACAGATTTGTGTCTGTGATACTGTTTTAATTCTAATCTAAGGCATGCCCCTTAACTACTCAGTAGCCTTCGGTGGTTCCCCAGTGTCCTTACGATCTAGCCCATATGTGACTTGCTTGCTACTTTGATGGTCAAGCTCTTCCCATCTCTGCTTCCAGAGAGAAGGACCCAAGCATGCAGTCCCAGCCTATGGGATTTAATTTAATCCAATAAGCAGCTGGGAACCTTTTACATTTCTTATTGGCTATAGCTGAGTCAAAGTTGTGACTCAGAAAGAAAGAGTAAAGTGGTAAACACAGGCCCTCTACGAAGGAGATGGACCCATCAACAACGTCTCTCTTGGATCCATCTCTCTCAGTACATTTGTCTGTAGTGCTGGTTACACGACTCTCAACCTTACACAGCCTTGACATTTTCTGTTCAGTGCATGTAACAGTTCCAAAAGATGCCATCTCAAAGGGACAAATTATCTCCCTTCAGAGAGTCTACAGCACCAATGATCTGAGCCTTCCCTAAAGCATTCAATTTGTTATTGCTTTGCTATGTATCATTGTCTTACATGATCATTTAATGGGTTTTTAATGTATTTTGTTTCTTCTGTTAGATTATATGCTTCTTGAGACCTGTGATTATATTGTATTAGAACATCTTCAGAACCAAGTGACAAATCTTCAGAAGCAAGTGACAAATTCACCTAATGAATTTAGTGTAGATTTGGTATCAGTATTAATATGAGCATTAATTCACGATGAAGGTGTATTTGGGTAATGATGCCTGCTCAATTAGCTCTGGCTCCCTCTAGTGATGCCCAGAACATAACATTCTCCTTCACATTCCTCTTTCAGACTGTTTGAAAGGGATGAGCAGAGGCTACACAGAGGGCGAATGCATTACAAGAAGAAATAATAGTCATAATTATGACCCTATTGCATAAACATTTTCTTCCATGGCAAGATCTACTTAGGACATTCTAGGTTTTCTCACTTATCCAGTAAAGTATTGTGCAATCGTTGTTCTCTGGTGTTAAAGATGAGGATACTGAGGCACAGCAATGCCAAGGGACTTGATTAAGGACACAATGTAATTTTCCCTTGTTTTGGATGAGGCATTTTGGAGCATGTAATGGATATGCTAAGACCCTGGAGTAACTGGGCTGTTAGGCTGACGTGCCTTAGTCTTAAATCTTATTATAGGTCTTAATCAAGAATGTATGGTTCTTACAAACACATGGGCAAAGCAGATAGCACTTAGTTGGGTTTGAAAAAAATTGAAAAACTACAGTCACAAAGAAAGAAGCAGAGAGAATCTTCTTATCTTGTGCTCAAATTTGCAAAAGAATTATCTATGTTAGAATAGACTTTATTTCACATGGCTTTACCTCTAAATAGGCATAATTTAAAACTATGTGATTTTTATAATAGCATCACATGTACATTTAGTACCACAATTTAAATTGAAACAGTGCCATTTAAACTAGGAAAATAGCTTACATGTTAACATTAGCCTTGATCTTATGTTGTAGAGAGAATCTTATCAACATACAAAAAATAATGTGAACTAAGGAACACTTTTATTTTTAAAAATAATAAATATCTTCCCTATCTTATGTTACCCTCACCAGGGAAGTAAAAAGTAAATAATGTGAGTCTTATATGAATAATTCTGGATTTTTGATAGAAATTTATTTTGGAAATATAGATTGTCTCTAACTAGACAGCACCAGTGTTTTTTGAAAAACAAAATTTCGATCCCCCCCCCCCGCATATATTATTATTAACAAGAAGCAGCTGGTTCCCATTAACATTGAGAGGAGAGATCTATCTTAGAAATTATGGTTTAAGTTGAACTGTAGACCAGGGAAGTTAGCTGTCCCCTGTCTCACATGACTCACATTTGTAGTCATGCTAATCAGCAGCAGGGATTAAGTCTCTCAGCCTTTCTCTTTCTCTCTTGTGTTATAAAAGAAATTATAATTAAATAATATGAAGTGTTGTTCACTGGGTTTAAGGAAAGTGTGTCACGTGCATGTCAGAGTGAGAGCACAAGTGCGTGCGTATGTGTGTGAAGACAGACGGGGGAAGAGAGAGAAGGGCCTTCCACAGCAAGTGCTTTGTCGAATAAAGATATCAGATCCTACAACTTCTCCACGGACTTATAAAAACCACTTCTAGGATTATTGAGGTACTCGGAAATTCAGTCAAAAACTAAATAATTTCTCATTAAAAAAACAAAATGGAATTTGAAGGACTGAGAGGTGTCCAGGGGGAACAAGCCAGCAGCTGCCAAGAGCTGTAATGTGAGTGGATGGAAGGCAGAGCGTTTAGTGCCCAGAGGGCTCTGAGGTCCAATCAGAGAGGCCAGGGCTGCAGCCTCTCTCTGCCACAGACTTGTACTATGACCTTGAGAAAATCACTTAGGTTTTCTGAGCCTACTTTTCCTCACCTGTAAGTGATGATATTTATTTCACAGGACTGTGGTAAAGATTAAATTGAATAAAACCTTCTCATTGAGCTACTATCCAGAATGCCCAGACCCACAGGATGGCCGGGTGCTCTCAAAGCCTGTTTGTCGCCCTTCTTGGTTCCTTTTTGCTTACCTTGGGAGAGCGCCCAGTCTGTCACCTGCTTAAAATACCTGCACAGAGCCACATTATTCTTACATAATGTCAGATCCTGATTACCTTAGAGGAAGTCAGATCAACACATCAGAAAACTCAGTTCTACCTGGACCAATTCAATAATGGCTAGTTCGCCTACATTTTGGTCCCCTAACCAGAAGGAAGTCAATGCTGACCTTGAAAGTCCTTGTGAAGATGCATGTGTCTCTTCGCTGCCAAAGAAGGAAGATCAAATTCGAGTGACAGATCCTACTTTCTTCTGGCCTAAAATGACAAGGTACAGGCAGTCTGTGACTCACAATGGTCTGACTTAGTTTTTTTTTTTACTTTGCAGTGGTGCAAAATTATACATATGCATCTAGTAGAAAGCACTTTAATGTTTAAATTTTCCCCAGGCTAGAGATAATCAGTTAGATTTTCTGACACTGGTGCTGGACAGTAACTATGTGTGACTGAGTCAGACACACAATCACAAAGGAGAGCCACCAAGACTACACAGTGCAGTGGGCTGCCGAGTTACGATGGTCAGCAGCTTAGCTGCATTTTTGATTTAGGGTATTTTCAATGCACAATGAGTTTATTGAGACATAACCCATTGCACGTCAAGGAGCATCTGTGTTTTGTGTGTATCTTCTTTGCTTCCTTTCTTGCTCCTTCCCTTTCCTTCTTATTGATCCCTTTCCCCACAAAATGCCTAAGAAAATAAGAAGTATTTTGGTTGTGGAAAATGTCAACTGAGTTTCTTTTTCTAAATAAAACACACACAGAAATTAAGTAAAGAAACAGTGTTTTCAGAAAGAAAGACTTTTATGGCAAATCTTGATTATAAAGCATTATAGTCACAGCTACAATCTGAAAGAAAGCACCGAAAACCCTCTGATCAATTAAACTAAGATAGAGATAGAGGGAGAAGAAAACTGTTCCACAAAGATTTCATGCTACATTCCACAGTGAAAGTGTTGTTATGGTCCCATAACTACATGCCAGTGAAACCAGTGGCTCACAACATGTAGAGTCGCTGAAATAAGACTTACTTCATCCTCTTGCTTCACTTAGACTTTGGGTTCAGGAGTGAGATGAACGCAGGAAAGCATATGAAAGAATAAAAGCAGTATCCAGAAGAGGTCAGATGTAAAAAAAAAAAAAGTAGAATATCAGAGTAAAAGAGTTCTGATAGGGCAAATGGAAATTATGCTGTGGCACATGTGGAACAGGGTGTAATAAACCTTGGTATTCCTATCATGCATGAAAATTGTTGCACACGGTGCTCTGCGAATCACGCTTGTGAGAATTCTCTTGGATGAGAGCCACTGACAAGTGTTATCTTTAGAATTCGTCTTCAGTAATCTAGAAGTGGGAAACAAAATCTTAAATAGCATTTTTGGGTAAAGAAATTAGTGTTGACCAAATGCCAACCATCTGCCAGACTCCATGCTAATGCTTTCCATTTTGTTCAGTCCTTAACAATTCTATGCTTCTGAGACTGTCACCCCCTTTTGCAGATGAGACCACGAAGTCCTGGTACAGTTAAATAGTGGGCCCGAATGAACATCACCAACACAATAAGTGTAGTGCTTATTTCCTCTGGTGATAGTCCAGGTTCCCTACCTGTGAGTGAGGAGGCCTCCAGATGTGTGCATCCCACCCACGTCTTTATTGCTTTATCAGCTGTGGGCAGGATCAGGCCATCCCTGCTGAGCTTTGCTTAAAATCTTTCTTCATTTGCAAATTGTTATTAATCCTTCTCCGTCCCCCAAGGGCCAAAGCAAAGAAATCAAAAACAAATGTGAAATGGCCCTTAACGGGGGAGAAATTGCTTATCCTAGTGTTCGCTTTGCTGTGAGCGAGAATATTGACACGGAAACACTCTGGAGTTAATGAAGAGATGGAAGACAAATGTAGCTCAGTCATCTATCATTCACAGGGAGAAGACAGACTCATCATAATCATTCCCCATAAAAAACCCCAGGAAGTGGATGTATAAATAATCAAGAACTTGGGGCAAAAACCAAGGGTCCCAGAGACAAAATAGTATCTACATTTTTAAACAGATGGGAGACAAATGAATAGTTTTTGGCATGGGTTTGCAATGTATTTATTATGCAGTTGGTTTGTGGGGTTGCTTTGAATGGTTGGCTTTGTGGGAAAGCAAGAGCTGGGGGCTGAGGCAAGATAGAACCAACCCTCTGTCACTCTCAGAGGCTGCCATACTCTTCCCGAATGGAGTTAGGTGATTCTCAGCCTTTCATTTAAGAAACACCTGTTGATTAAAGGACTTATAGAGTCCTGGGAGACTCATAGGTCCTGGGGGGAAAGTATTCTAAGTGAGAGGTATTTGTTATGGCTGGTGTCCCCTCAAAGTCACATGCAGTCATAGGTGGGGCTGTTTCAGAGGTGACTGGATCTAGAGTGTGTGACACTGGGATCCATTCATGGTGCATGCTGGGATAAGGGCACTAGGATTAAAGGTGCTAATGCTACCCATCCTGAGTAGCCTGGATAAGATATATGAAGCTGTGGTTGCCGCTTGTTTGTTTTTGCTTTATTGCTTTCTGCCTACCACAAACTGTTTCTCCTTTGTGATCCCTGTCTGCTAGGTACCCTGCCTTGGAGCCTACCAATTATGGACTGAAACCTCCACAAACTGTGAGCTAAACAAAAAATCATTCTCTTTTAACTTTGGGTGTTTAGCATTTTGTCTCAGCGAGGAGAAAAATAACTAAGATTGTGCTGTCTTGAAAGAGATGTAGTGAAAAGACAAACTAAGAATCATTTGCTAAGTGTCTTAAGACTATTTTGGTAAAGTTAAACCTGAACTTTTTGTTACCATGTGTATCATCTTTCCCTTGCCCTGTCTTTTCCAGTGTTGTATTCCTGGCATTCCTAAGTATTCAGCTGAGGCTTTGCTTATGTCCTGGGCATCTGTGGTGGCATAATGTGTACCAGACAACATGCTTGGTGCTATCTTTATGTGTACCTTACCTTCCCCATTGCGGGATGCTGTAAGGAGTCGCCACAAGAACACTCAAGCCCAGACTCCTACAAAAACACGAAAGAGAGGTACCAGCCTCTAAGGCTCAGGAAATGGCTTCCCCAGGAAGTTCTTGAGTGCCCTCAAGAGAGAAGAGGGTGAGTAGTGATAGTAGTGAGGAGGAGGAGGAGGAAAGCAGGCAGGGCCTGGGACATGGAGAGATCAGAAATAAGAGTGTTCCAGGGACGGGCTGTTCTCCAAGGAATATGGCTTTACATGCTCCATTTTTTAGTCACACTTCCTAAAAATGGCTCCTGTAGTCCACTGTAACTGTGTCACTGTGCTTGCTGCTACCCCAGTCTCCCTGGCTTGGTTTTGAGCCTTCTAAAGAAGGTCATCTGTCAGAGAATCCTCAGTATTGTCTCAGTGCCTGGCAGATTCAGCCTGTGCCTCCTGATAGAGCTCCCCTTGCATTTATTGTCAGTGCAAAGGCACAGGGTGAGCAATGCCAAGAGATGAAAATGTTCAATAAAATGGGTCTCCAGCTTGAGTGGGAAGCCTGACACATTACTGGAATGAAATGCTGATTATCACTATTCTGGTATCACCCATTCATCTCTGAATCTTAATTAACCCCATGACAATGTGTACATTTTTGATTTGGAGAGAACTGGATTGAACTTTGACTTTGGCTCCTGCCAATTGAGTAACCTTGAACAGTTTTCACTTTAAATACTGTGGCTCATACCTGTGAAAAAAAAGGAAGACTGTATACCCCAAAACTTGCTGTGAGGATCAAACAAAGGATTGATATTACTTTGTAGTATCTGGCATATGGGAGTCACTCAAAATGAGGTGGTTATGGTTTCTCGGCTCTTTCTCCTTCCTTCTAATATTTTTCCTTTAATGACTGCCTTGAAGGCCACATAGAAAAGAGAGATTAATAAATAACACAGCACCTGTCTCATCATGGTTCCTACCCTGCCCCACTCTCTATATAATATTTATAGTCCTTTCAGAGTATAGCTGGGAGATATTGTTTTTGGTTCCCAGGTAAGATTGAGATCATTCACCTCAGGCTGCACAGCTGGGCAGGGGCTTTCCTGGAACTGGAATTCACAAAATGGATTTGAATGGCTCTGTGAAAGCTGACTGCTAAGTTTTCAGGAATTATACAAACCAGTTGGTGAAGAGAGCTATTGTTAAAAATAAAATTACATAAACATAGTTACATTCATTATATTAAAACAAAGGTAAAAATTTGAAAGCTCATGGGCTCATAAGTATTTTCTACATTTTATTGCAATCTATACCAAGGCTCACCAGTGGGTTAAGTTTGACCATCTCTTCTTTTTGTAAATAAAGTTTTATTGGAATACAGCCATGCCCACTTGTGGAGGGGCTGTGATACACCCAGAGGTTTTCATACACAATCTGACTCGGTCAGTCTAACATTGTAACTAATAATATGGAGTCATGCTTTCTGAGATTTAGTTCAGGCCAACTTCTAATGTGGCAAAGGTGACTTTGCGGAAGACATTTAAATGCTCCATCCTTCATTTCTGTGACTTGGTTGTTGGCAGATCAAGCAAGAAACAGCATCCAGAGGCCTTAGAGAATTCTGAAGCACCAGAACTAACACAATATATGTTGGTTATTTGAGATTTGGGGGGCCTCTCCACAAGTTGGTGGTTCATATATTCCCAGGACTGGTGCAGAAGCTAAAGGAGAGATCCAATGAGTTTATAAGCACAGTGACCCAAATTCAAACCTAACTCATTCTGACAGTGAACTCCGTGCCACTTACAATGTCTAAATGTGTAAGTACCTTCCAGGATCCTGACTCTGTCCTCAGCTGTTTGGATATAGGGCTTTGAGTAGGAAAAGAGTAGCATGAAGTGTTATTTGAAGACTGCTATAGAAGATTCTTCTTCTTCTTCTTCTTCTTCTTCTTCTTCTTCTTCTTCTTCTTCTTCTTCTTCTTCTTCTTCTTCTTCTTTTTCTTCTTCTTCTTCTTCTTCTTCTTCTTCTTCTTCTTCTTCTTCTTCTTCTTCTTCTTCTTCTTCTTCTTCTTCTTTTTCTTCTTCTTCTTCTTCTTCTTCTTCTTCTTCTTCTT